>ML780498.1:6376-62164 GCA_009831015.1 Picea engelmannii | reverse complement strand
TGGTGAGGGGGGGTCCGGAGCTTTTAATAGTCGTTCGATTTGTTTTCATTTGTTTTTTTTTTATGCATGCGGGAGTTGGGGGTGGGTAGGAAAACTTAGGATAGGTTTTAGTTTTGGTTTTTAATTTTTGTTTTCATTTTATTTTTTTAATATATTTTATGTTTTGTTTACATTTTGTTTTATGTTTATGTATTTTATATTTAATTTGTTTTGTGTTTTGTTTTTTATATGTTTTGTTTTAATTAATATTTTTTAATTTGTTTTAATTTATTTAAATTAATGGAACACTAACCTTCTTACTAACTTAAATAATTAACTAAATTAATTTTTAATTGATTAATTAATTTCTAACAAGATTTTAACCTAGCCTTTTGTCTGACTACCCTATCTTTATTAACCTATTTACTAATTACTAACATTATCAATTAATCTAATTAACTTATTTGATTTTTTCTTTAATCCTAAGTTCATTTATTCGTGAATGGGTGGCGAGAAAAAATGAGGATGATGTCATGAGGTGATGGAGAATGTTAGGAAATGATGGATGGCAACTGATGGGAGTTGGGACCAATAGATTCCTGCCATGTAGAGAGAGGGGCCCACCAGAGAAAGATTTCATTCCGGACCACCCCCTTCCGTTAAAAATAGACCAGTCGGGGAGGTCCGGGATTCAATCTCAGTCGTTGATGAAAGCGTTGGTGCTTCATCCGTTCAGATGTGTGCCTTCGTTATCTCCGATTCCGGATCCCCCCCCCCCCACCGTTAAAAGTAGAACAGTCGAGGGGGCCCGAAATCCACTGTCAGTCATTGATCTACGCGTTGCTAAATAAACCGTCGATCTAAGCGCGTTCTTTATTCTCCAAGCGCGAATGCAATATATGAGGAAGAACTTAGGCTTAATGACCTTTTTGAGGGTCTGGTGTGCTGCTTCTCTTGCTTTTGTCACCATGGGGTTAGGAAAAACCACTCAGCGTCAACAACCATGAATTCTCTTTTCTTTTCCTTTCCTTGAAAATAATTTGCAGAGATGAAATATTATTTGCAAACCAAAATACACCTAGAGTGGAAAAATTTCCAGTCACCAGATGATCCTATGAATTATAGGGTTATAACAAGAGCTTCGTGTTCTTCTGACGAAATCTTCACCTACACATCCCTATTCAACGAGTTTCGTGACGTTTTCTCCTGGAGTTATGAAGAAATGTCGGGTATCGACCCTGAGATTGTGATACATGAGATAAAGACATACCCTGACGTTAAACCCGTCCGGCAATGCCTTTGTCCAGTTCACCCATGTAAAGCGGCAGCTATCAAACTCGAAGTCAAGAAACTTCTTAAAGCCGACTTTATTTATCTGGTGGCTCTCACAGACTGCGTTTCCAATCTTGTCCCAATTGACAAGAAACAAGGCACCATTTGTGTATGCGTTGATTATAGGGATATCAACAAAGCCTATCCCAAAGACAACTTTCCTACCCCCTTCATCAATCAGATTGTCGATGATTGTGCCGGAAGTGAAATCTCCTCTCTCATGGATGGTTTCTCCGGGTATAATCAAATCAACATTGTTCCCAAGGATCAACATAAGTCCTCTTTTATTTGTCCTTGTGGTACTTTTGCCTATCGAAAACTTCCTTTCGGTCTCAATAACACTGACACAACTTTTCAATGCGCTATGTCTTATGCTTTCCATGATATCAAGCACATCGTTCAACCATATTTGGACGATTTTCCAGCTCATTCAATGCACTGAGTTGATCACCCCACCCACCTCCGAGCCATTTTTGTTCACTGTCAGTTCTGCCATATACGTTTGAATCCTCATAAGTGCGTTTTCTACGTGGAATCTGGCTGCCTTCTAGGTTTTATCGTTTCATGTCAAGGGATTCGGGTGGATCCTTTAAAGGTTGAGGCAATCCTTAATCTCCCTCCTCCTTCTACTCTCTGAGCCATTTTTTTTCACTGTCAGTTCTACCATATACATTTGAATCCTCATAAGTGCGTTTTCTGCGTGGAATCCGGCTGCCTTCTAGGTTTTATCGTTTCACGTCAAGGAATCCGGGTGGATCCTTTAAAGGTTGAGGCAATCCTTAATCTCCCTCCTCCTTCTACTCTTCGCTAGTTACAAAGTTTGCAGGGGAAAGCAAACTTTCTTCGTCGTTTTATCCCAAATTATACCGAGATAACTCTTGGATTTACGCAGCTTCTCAAAAATGGTTCAGAGTTCGTCTGGGATACCATTGCCAATAATGCTTTCGAAGCTTTGAAATTTTCCCTGACGCATGCTTTGCTGCTCTTTCCCCCCGATTACAGTCACAATTATTTCCTCTGCCTTGCTGCCTCAGATTACACCATTGGTATGGTTCTCGTCCAAGAGGATGATGCTAGTGACGAACATGTTATTTACTACTTGAGTTGAAGTCTAACGCCTACTGAAATCAAGTATTTACATGTCGAAAAACTGGCCTTGGCTGTCGTCCAAGCCATCCAACGCTTACAGAACTATATCCTCTCGCGCAAGACTACCGTGATTTCTCACTGCAACCCTATGCAACACATTCTTACCCGTCAATTTCTAGGGGGAAAATACTCCAAATGGATTGTGATTCTCCAGGAGTTTGACTTGGAATTCGAACGCGCCAAGTCCAAGAAGTTCTTAGTTTTTTTTGAGTTGATATGCGACTTTCCCCATTCTGAAATGGAAACGGTAGCAGCTGATTCATTGCCCGATGAATCTCTTTTCCTTATCAGCACTGATGATCTTTGGTATGGTGATATCATTATATATCTCCAAACCCAGACTTTCCGACAAACTTTGTCTAGTACTGAGCGACGTCGCATACGCTATCAATCCCGTCAATATATTATCCTCGGGGATACTCTTTATCGTCGGGGGATTGACTCTATTTTTCGACGTTGTCTAACTTCGACGAAGTCGAGAAAGCTCTGTATGACTGCCATTCTGTAGCATGTGGTGGTCATATGTCTGGGTATGCTACTACCCAGAAGATCTTATGAGCAGGGTATTTTTGGCCTTCTTTATTTAACGACTGCATAATCGCCATTCAGAAATGCCATGCTTTCTAGACCTATAATAACAAGATACGGTCACATCCTTCTCCTCTTCACCCTATGGTCTCCGTTGGTCCCTTTGCGAAATGGGGCATCGATTTCATGACATGTCACCCTCACTCGGTCGGGGGCATGGTTACATCATTGTAGCTGTCGATTACTTTACGAAATGGGCTGAGGCGATGACGACATTTGACAACACTAGAAAGACCACAACATTATTCATTTTTAATCATGTCATAGCTTGTTTTGGTGTTCCCCAAGCTATCATCACTGATCACGGTAGCCACTTCAGAAACTTCATGATGTCCGAACTTACTGAAAAGTTGGGTCTTCGCCATGATAACTCAACGCCCTATTACCCATAAGCCAACGGCCAGGTCGAAGCAATTAACAAAATTCTCATAACTATGCTCCGACGAATGATAGGGATTCACAAAACAACTTGGCACACAATGTTGTTTTCGGCATTGTGGGCTTATCGGACATCCATCAAATCTGCTACTAGGTTTACACCTTTCTAGTTAGTCTATGGTTTGGAAGCTATTGTTCTGATTGAATGCGAGATACCCTCTTTAAAACTAGTTTTTGAACTCCTACCAAACACTTCTGCTAAGGAAGAATGACTATTGTATCTTATGCGATTATATGAAACTTGACGTGATGCTACCCTAGTTATAGAAGCTCAGAAGAAACGTGTCAAGGCCCAATATGACAAACATGTCAAGCCTCACGTTTTCTCCGAAGGAGATCTCGTTCTCCTCTATGATCAAGATCGAGATATGCTAGGAGCTGAAAAATTCGAAGCCATGTGGCGAGGTCCTTATATCGTTCGACGAGTTTTAGAAAAAGGAGCTTATGATTTAGTAGATTATGATGGTATCCCTTTGAGTGAACCCAGGAATGGGTTGTACTTGAAGAAGTACTATGCATAAAATCATATGTGCATGAGTACTTGTATTTTTATTGTATCATACTTCTTGTGTGTTACTATAGCTTGCTTTTGTCGTTATCTGATCTCTGTCCTTATGTGACGTTGTATTTGATTTCCAGATGTCAGAGTCTTCGCTACCCTATATTGTCTTCGTTGATGGCGCTAGTCATAGTACTCAGAACCTTTCTTCCGCTGCATGGACAATTTACACCCCTACAAACGAACTTGTCTCCTTATGAGGTGTGTGTCTCGACCGTGCTACCAACAACATTGCAGAGTATAGCGTTGTTATTGAATTATTGGTTGATGCTATCTCGCTCAGAATCCATCATTTGGTTGTGCGACTCGATTCACAGCTTGTAGTACTACAGTTAAGTAATTTTTATACTATTCGAAGTCCTACTTTGTTACACGTGTATTTGCGAATTCGCCTCTTGGAATGTTATTTTGATTACATTGAATATCAACATATTCCTAGATGTCTAAATACATTAACTGATGCATTGGCTAACTATGTATTAGATAGACATTTGGATCATTTATAAATCAATCACATCAATTTTCATACACATGATAAACCGATAGAAGCCGTCTGTATATATAATGATCAAAAGAGTTTTTTTACAAAAAAGGTTTTGTCCGAAGACCAAAATGTCAAAAAATGAAGCTCATAGCTTCTACAAAGTGATGTCATGGATGACGTTCACGGTAACACACGATTGCCTGGGCAAATCTACAGAGCAGTCGACTCATGGACTATGACACTCCTACTGTATGACGTTGATCGCATCGTGGAACCTCTCTAAGAGGCATGTCTGGAATATCTATTGTCAAACCCTCTAGGTTTTGTTCCACTGCTTGATAATCCCCGGCTTCCCATTGTGGCACTGGCGCTACCTCTCCTCGCCGCTGAATGGGAGAAGTACCAAGAGGTTGGTAAGGTCCCACATCTATGTCATCAACAATGAATTTTGTATTTAGTCTTTGAACGAACATATAAAAAACATTTGAATATGATAAAATTAACAAAAACATTTAAAAAAGAAAAAAATTGTGTACTTCTTACCAAGTTCCCCCCACTGAGCATCCTCCGACAGGACTAAGTCCGTATCTCCTCGGAAATCCAACCCAGCATAAGCATAATTGTCAACCATCAACATTTGTGGTTGAAGCCAGTCGAAGAAGGTATCATCATACTTGATAATTGGTCCAGCTACATGCCGGGCCATGAGCTGACACCATCTCAGCATTCTTGGATCCCTGGGAGCCGGTAAATTCCACTCCACCTACAGCCTCAGTAATGGAACCCTCTCGAGAAAGAAGGACACTAACAAAGATCCGTACCTGAATTGCTTCAGGTCGCCTCGTCTGCATTTGGTCAACTTTCTTTTCATGCTACGAAGCACTGCATCTTCCCAGTTAAAAACCTGAGGTTCAGTACACTCTATGTCATACTGGAAGTAACTCTGTAGTGCCATGTGAGGAGCGGAGCTCCTAGCCATCCGAGCTATGGTGAACAAGATAGTATGGAGGATCAAATCCCGTACTCCCCAAATAGATACTTTCCCTTTCTTCCTCTCTGCCTCAGGAACATAGTGTAAGTGACAGTACTCACTCATGGGCAACCCACCACCTCTGCTACTAGTCAAGCTCACATGGTACCCACGTCATGACAATCTAGTCAAGAAGTAAATGTCCTCAATATCTAAGGATAATGTGTGGACCCCTATAATGAAATACCTACTGATCGGGATCCCACATATGCACAAGGTACTCTAATAACCTGACTTGGGTCCTCATGCCTGGGATACGAAAGTACTTCAGAAGGCCATAGTTTCTCAAAGCAGCAATAGTGGGTGGATGATTTTTGGAAATAGCATTGTCTTCTTCATGCTCCCTTTCACGCCATTCAAGAACCATTTTGATGGCCAATTACCTGCATAAGAAGCACAAAAAGAGGATTAGCAACTCTATTCATGAATTGGTTCTCTTTCATTGAGTAAATTTTTAAAAAACTTTTGTTCTTTGCAGTTCTCGCAGGTGCCCTTTAGGCATAGTGCGAGAACCTTGCAGGCTGCTGTGGGCTCATCTGCGAGAATGACCCATTCTCGCAGGCCTCGTGTAGCCCACCTGCGAGAATGGTTGAGCGCAAGTAGGGCTCACAAACCAGACTCAAAAATGAGTTTTAAACAATGAAAATGAAAAATAAAACCATGAAAGAGTAGAGGACAAAGACCCTACCTCACTGTTGATTACGGCTCGTCGAATGGATGCTCGTAACTCCCACAATCTGACGCCAAACTTCGAGGGTAAAAGAGGGGTTTTGGGGCTCAAATAGTGGAAAAGTGAAAATGATATGGTAAAAAGAGTTTTACTCCTTTATATTTACTTTTACCATATTATTTGTTTTTTTATAATTATTTATTTATTAAACCCTAATCCCTAATGCCCTTTTGAGTGTAACTTTTGCAGGTGTAACAACTTCGATGTTCATGTACAGGGACGCGGACGTATTTTTTCTTTGTCATCGTATGTTTTGATTGTTTTTTATGGTTGTTGTATAAAACCTCGAGCTTGGTCTTTGTCCGTTCTCGCGCTCGAGAATACATGAGAATGTGATCGAGCATACTTTTATCACTTTTTCGAGCTCAACAAGGTTATACGAAAAATGAAACCCCCTGGAGTCCTCTTTAAGCCCTTTTTAGACTTTCTAAACATGAAAAGATAGCCTAGCGATATTAGTATTTTCACGCTCCATAAAGTATGTGAAGAAAGCATCTGGTGGGCGATAATTTATCTCTTTTTCGGTCTCATCAGACTATTTTACAAAAAAGGAGCTGAGAGAGTTCTCTTTTGAGTGTTTTTCCAGACTCTATAATCATGAAAAACCTTCGAGTTTTTTATCTCTGGACTCGTTAAATAAACATTGACAGACCCGTCATGGGACCGAACCACTCCTTCTTAGGGTTCGTTAAATATACTCCGAAGGACTTATCTGAAGGATAAGCTTATATCAACAAGCATATGTTATCCTCCTCAAGCTTGCATAAAAATAAAGAGGTACTCGCCAGAAATGGTGGGGGAAAATTTGGGAAAGGGATATGTTATCATCTTCGTATTGATTGGCAGTAACTGTCGCTCTTGCACATGACACACCCTATTCATTATATTTGAAGCCGGTTTGGGAAATCCATTTGTCTCTCATTCGATTTGCTACAAGGTCATTCCCTGTGTCATCTTTGAGTCAATCCTGTCAAATCATTGGTCGTGTCATTCATATGTTCAAGAGAAGTCCATCTGAAACCTCCATTGAGTCAGCCATATGCAGTTGTCCATTCTCTCTGTGTCGGCCTTCCCCGTGTCCAGTTTAATTTAAATCATACTCTGTTTCACCTTCAAAATCTATTACTCATTTCGTGTCATTGATGGGGGATACATCAAGGCCCTCCTGTGACGAGTTTTGTTCCGTTGACTTCATCTCATTATCCGGAAACAAAACTTAGAAATTCTTTGGTACCTTGGAGCTTGCATGCCTCAATGGCAAGTTTCCTCGCTTTCGACAGTGGATTTACATCATTGACCCCTGATCGAAATATTCCATCGGATGTTCGAATTCAACTCACTCATTCACACTCGATGGATTGTACTAGAGTACCTTGGCAGTCATTGACATCAATGGTGATTTCCCTCGCACTTGTTAACGGTTTCATCAATGACCGGTAATCAAGTGGTTTCTGCCATGTTCGACTTCAACGCATGTAATCACATGGTCAGATTCATACTTTGGGCGACGATATTGAAGACCCTGGATATCATCTCTTTGTCCAGGTTGTGATGGAGTATGTATAATTTGCGACACATAGATCCACTTTGTATGTCTCGTGGCTATGTCGTCTTAATTTGAAATTTCTTGCATAGATCCACAGTGTATTCCTGGTGGCTATGCTATATTTTGATGGCATGGATCCATAGTGTATGATTGGTGGCCATGACCTATGTCTACAATGTCATCCGTTTGTGATCTGAGTATGGGAATTCCTACCTTAGAATTGGTATATTTGATATTCTGCAGAGGCTTCGTTGTTCACAGGTTTTCGATTAGATGTGCTCCTGGTTTCCGACACACACATGCAGCTTACAAAGTCTTTCAGTTGTCACTGGTTCCAGCCTCATACTTTGCGAGGCATTCTGTTACCCATGATTTTGGTTATCACGATGATGTATTGATGATGGTGTACTCAGGCTTCTCATAAGAACTTTCTCCTGAGAAAATTGGCAATCATCTCTTCCCAAAAAACTCATTTTTTAAGAGAGTTCGCAGGTTGCTAGTATCCCAGGGTGTGAGAATGACCCATTCTCGCAGGCTGCCTTAAGCTAGGGTGTGAAATTCTCTCACTGTGCTACATAGCTAGGGTGCAAACCTTCTCTAAAGCTTGGAAAAAGGTGAATTCTTGATGGTTCTAGAAGGGAATCTTCTAGAAGAATGGGTTGGCATTCGAATGGTTATCCTTGTACTAGATTCCCTGATATTGTGGGATCATTCTTATATAAGTAACCATCTCATTCTCTCCTATATATTGATGGAATTCTCATGGAAAAGGTTAAGCAAGATTCATTGGAGAATTGGTGAAAGAATTGTGTGAAGGACTTAGCTTGAATAGGAGCTTGGAGACTCTAGAAATTCTATCAAGGGGATTTGATCTTCTTCATACAAGGATTGAGAAAGTGTGTGTGTTGGAGCCAAGATCCATCGAAAGGAAGCTTGCGCCATCAAGGAAATCAGGTTGTAATCTTTACTTTCAATTAATATGATACAGTGGCATGTCCCTTTCCCATAAAGCTATTCTCACTTTATTGTGTAATTCCTTGATCATATACATAAGTTGACAGTTGAATATATTTTTCTATCTTCACTTTGGTTGGTTTGTGTTGTCTTGGTCTTGACCTCACGAGAGCACCAAAGTGAAGCGGGAGAAACAGAGACCCTAGGAAGCGATATAAAGGTATGTTACTTGTTCCTTCCTACTAGCTAATTCAATGGTCAAAACTTAGGAAAAGAGTCATGTCCTGTCCTGTTTTGTTCTAGATCTAGGTGGATCTAGGGAGATCTGTTAGTGTCTACACCTACTGATTAGTCTGATAATAGGAGTCCATCTCCATGGATGACATGTCTTGTTTTCCTTTAACCAAGCATGGGAATGAGTTTGTCTTTGTGGTTGTTGATCGATTCCATAAGATGGTATTTTTGGCACCCTACAAAAATAAAGTCATAGTTGAGGCCACTACTAAGCTCTTATTCAACCGTGTTTGGGTTAATTTTGGGCTCCCATGGACCATTATCTCAGATCAATATAGTATATTCCTAAGCACTTTTGGTCTATTCTATAGTTGATGATGGAAAACAAGATGACCAAATTGAATTCCTTCCACCCACAATCTGATGAAAAAATAGAGGTGGTCAATAGGATGATTGTCCATATATTGAGGGTTTACACTTCCAAATGTTCATGCACATGTGATGAGATCCTTCCTTATGTTCAACATATATACAATAGATCCCTCCATATCTTTATTGACCACAAACCTTTTCAGGTGTGCTTGGGGTTCCACCATTGACCCCCATTGATGTAGTTGTACCCATTGCAGCTACATAGAAAGAGTCCTCCCATGATCAGACCGAGGTTGATCGAGTAACCAAATTTATTGATCGAATCCAACACATTCAACAACACGTTCCTGACTTTTTTCAGAAATCCAATTCCAAGTAAAAACAACACCATAATCATCATTGGGTACCACACAAGTTTCAAGTGGGAGATCAGGTATGATTAAATTTACAAAAAGTGAACCTCACAGAAAAACATCGGAATATTCACCCACTCCAATATGGGACTTACACCATCACAAAGGTTGTGGGTGAGAATGATTTTGAATTAAGTATTCCCCCTTTCCTTGGCTTGCACCTGGTATTTAGTGTAGAACTACTTCACCCATATTTTCCACCTATCATGGACACTTCAGATGAAATCGATCATGTATCCCCTACAAACATCAATCTTGAATACATTGAAAAAATGACATTTGATCAAATCATGGACACAAAGAGAAAGGGAACCCACCACCAGAACATGCAACTATATTGGGTCGTCAAAGTAGGGTATCTTCTTCATGAGAGAAAGTGGATCAGTGAAATAAAAATTCAACATAATTTTCTTCATATGATGGAGGAAATTGATGCAATGGGGACCACTTCCTCCTAAGGGGTGTTACACATAAAAATGTTACACTTGAGTTTCACACCCTAAGTGTCAAAAGTGTCACAAAGTAACGTATGCACCATGTTAAGTGTCACGTGCACTGTATCAAGTGTCATATGTAACTTACCTAGTGTTTCATTCACTTTGTTGAGTGTATCAACCCCTTGACACCATGAAATACATTTTCCATGACCCTTAATTCATACCAAAGGAAGAAACCCATCATTTCAAGGTCAAAACACACCTTTTTGTTGGAAAAATTGACATTTGTTTGGGAATGTTTGAAGGGTCGCACCCCTTGGCCATGTTGGGGGAGTACCACTTCATGGAGTTTCATCCCCCTTTCCATGTTATAAGAGCACCACTTTATAGGATGGCTCCCTGTGTCCAGTTATGGGGGTTCTTTAGTCTTGTTAGAGGGAAAAGGGGAATCCTCCACCTTAATCTATGGACAAACTCTCTTTGGATGAGGTTGGTTATGTTCACACCCCATGCTATAGATTCACCTTAGTATCTAATACAAACCTTAAGGATCCATATCCTCAACCATATCCTTTATTTTCTCATGGTGGTTGTGCCTCTCAATCCTATATATTGAAGGCATTTCCAAGGACAAGGGGTAAACAATATAGGTATAAAACCTTTGATTCTAGAGGAAGAATTATCATTTTGATGTCAATATTCATGCAAGGGATGTATGAAGAAATCTTGGATAAGTGACTGTATCGTCTATCATTATTTGTAAGTTCCTCTTTTGGCTTTCCAATTAATATATACTTGACCTATTTCCCTCAAGTTGTCTTGTTACATTTGATTGTCTATTATTTCTATAATATTCGTATATAGACTTGTCCTATATAATAAAGTAGAGTATTATATAGTTATTTTCCTTTGTTTTCCATGGTGGATCTCAACTTGTGCCAGGGAGTTTGAAGATCAAGCTCATGGATTGGAAGTAGTGAGGATGAACATCGAAACAGGTTCATCATATCCTTTCTCTCCTTTTCATTCTAATTGGTGAAGATAATTTTAAATGGATGTTAGTGTCCAATTGTATTTTTTATGTCTTGGTATATGGGTATAGTAATCCATGGGAGGTTTCGTTTGTCTGCAGGTGAAACATTTTGTAACATAAATTGGTGACTCCACTGGGGATCAACTTTGGCTAGTCTTTCCTTGGATCGTCTAAAGCCTTTACATATCATTAGATATTGTTTGGTGCTTGATTTTGATCTATTTCCCCTTACATTTTCCTCATTGAAGATTTTATAGAGACATTGACTAAGTCTCTGCTGAGTCTGATCTTTTTAGAAGCCATTTTTTGAACTTTTTTCAGAAAGTGGCACTTCCCTCTAGTTCACACCAAGGAACCATTAGCCTGATTGGCACTCCCATGAAATGCATAGAGAGACACAATTAATTTTATGGCGCTCCCCTAGAGCCTCCTAGAGGACACCATTCTCCTGACCGGTACTCTATCTCTTTGAGAATAGGGGCGCCAATCTCCTTATTTTGGTGTTTTTGCCTCTTTTTTCTTTCTTTTTCCGAGTCTTCTTTTGAGAGGTTTTTTTCCCAGTGACTGTGATTGTATTTGACTTTGTTTGTATTGAGTAAAGTTGGAAATTATAAAAAGGACTATAAGTTGAAGGAAACAAAATTCAGTGTTGGATCCGACGAGAAGCAATTTACTGAGAGAAAGACAACCCCGAACAAGGGAGGTGATGTGTACCTAACGTCGATCAATACACAGTCGGGTCAAGATGTTTGGTTGATCAACTAACGATCAATCTATCATATGACATCACATAAAGAATGGTTATTTTAATATGAATGATATGATGGGGGTGATTTTTTCTTGGGGGAAAACTAGGCAACCAGAATTGTCAGACGAGGAAGATTCTGACTGACACTATAGAATGGGAGGAAAAGAACCGTTCCAGGTGGGATACATATTCTAGGTTTGGAAAGAAACTTGATATCTGTTAGCAATATGAGTTATGCAGGTGTGCATACTCTTTTTCAAATGTGTTCATGAAATATGTTGATAGGTGCGATGGTATTAATGAAAGGAGTTTGGATTGGTACCCTATACAATTTATTAGGGAATGTCGACTCGAATGGATGCAACAACATTGTGTATCCTAATATTTACTTGATTGCGACTCGACTTGACTCGACTCTACTTGAATGGACTTGACTTGAAGGAAACACAAAATGACTCAACTCAAGTTAAGTCGGTTCAAACAGACTCAATAACGAATGATAAAATCAACTCGACGAGGTTGCGACACAAGACGATGGGAAACATTGGAGAAAAGGACTTTGAGATATAAAAAGTAAAAGTATGGTCAAAGGTTTTCCTAATTTGGTTTAGAATTTGACTTTGTGAACATCGTATATATGGGAAACAAAGTTGGTTGAGGTTCCCATCTGGAGCGATAAGGGAAAATGGGATTCTAGAAATGGTGCATAGTGATGTGTTTGGCCCGGTAGTAGTGCCTTTAGTTTGTGGATCCATGTATTATGTCTCATTCATAGACGATTTCTCCAGGAAGAAATGGATATGTTTCTTGAGGAAGAAATAAGAGGTTTTCAAGAGATTTAAGGAGTTTAAATCTATTGTGGAAAACCAGACAGAGAAGAGGATGAAAGTGTCGAGGACAGCCAATGGTGGTCAATTCTATGGAAAATAATTTGATCGGTTCTATAAGTAGTGTGGTATAACATTCCAAAATACCACACTATATAACCCACAAAAAAATTATTTGTTGAGAGAATGAACAAAACGTCAATAGATAAGGCAAGGAGCATGCTTAGTGGTGTTGGGATTGCACAAGAATTTTGGGTAGAGGCAGTCAATTCTACAAGATGTCTGGTGAATATGTCTCCTTTTTCGGTGCTAGTAGACATGAATTCAAAACATCTATGGTTTGGTAAGAATTCTTCGGTGGTGCATCTCAAAATATTTGGTTGTGATGCATTTGTGCATGTTCCCAAGGAAAAGAGGAGAAAGTTGGACAATAATAAATTCAAATGTATCTTAATTGGATATAAAGAAGTAATGAAAGAATACAATCTCTGGTATCTTGCATTAAGGAGAACGATATACAGTTGATATGTGGTCTTCAAGGAATTTAGAGGTAATTCTGAACCTAAGGAAGTTGTTCAAACCGAAAATAATCTTGATACAATGTAGTTTGAAATGAGGAATGAAGAAGAGGATTCAGATGAGTCGATTAAATCTGAGGAAGAGGTGGAAAAAATGAATTCGGTGATAAGGAGGTAAAAAATAATAAGAAAAATAGTTGATAGTTATACTTCTCCTGAATTTAGTTCCTCATTCGTGATAACTTCCATCGACGATGATCCCAAGTCGGTCAGTGAGGTAGATGACTCAGTAGAGTAAACTCTGGAAGGACACCATGGTCAAGGAGATGGAGTCCTTATAGAAGAATGAGAATTGGATTTATTCAAGTTGCCTATTGGAATAAATCTCTTTCGTAGCAAGTGGGTGTTCAAGAAGAATATGAATTCCGCAAGACAAGTCAAGAATTTCAAATCTTGAATGGTAGTGAAAGGTTATTCCAAAGTTCAGGGAGTCGACTTCGGTGAGATTTTTTCCCTTGTTACAAAATTAAATTCCATTAAATTACGGATGTATTTGGCTGCAACATTCGATTTGGAAATATAATATATGGTTGTGAAGACAACGTTCCTACATGGGGACCTGGAAGAAGAAATCTACATGAAAAAACCTGAAGGATTTGTAGTAAAGGGAAAGTAAGAGTTGGTGTGAAAACTCGAAATATCCCTTTATGGTCTAAAGAAATCGTCAAGGATGTGGTACCAGAAATTTGACACATACATCCTTAGTTTGGGATTTGTGAGAAGAATGTTGATCACTGCATATATTCCAAGGAAGAAGGTGGGTGTTTCATATATGTAGCTCTGTATGTCAATGACATGTTGTTGATTGGAAACAACATGGATGCAATAAAGGAGGTGAAGACGAAATTATCCTCCAAGTTTGACATGAAGGATCTAGGTGCAGCTAACTTCATTATGGGAATGAATATTAAGAGAGATCGAGTTGCTACAAATATCTGGTTGAATCAGACAAAGTATATTGAAATAGTTCTGAAATGGTTCAACATTCAAGATTGCAAACTGGTGAAGGTGCCAATTTCTGTGGGAGAAAGGCTTTCTACTTAATAATGTCCAAAGACACATGAAGAAATAGAGGACATGGCATGTGTTCCCTTTGCAAATGTTGTTGGTAGTATATTGTATGTGATGGTATGCACTCATCCAAACATTTCCCATGCAATGGGAGTGTTGAGTAGGTACATGTCGATGCCTGGAAAGAACCACTAGACAACTGTCAAGAGAGTATTAAGGTATTTATGTGTCACAGAGGAATATGATATATTCTACCAAGGAAGACCTGTAAGTGAATGTGGTAAAGTAAATGTACATGGCTTTGTCAATGCCGAATGGGATGGAGATCTGGATCAATGGAGGTCAACAAACAAATATGTATTCAATATGTTCAGTGGAGAAATAAGTTGGATGATTAAGTGATAGGAGGTCATATCCTTGTCAAAAACAGAAGTTGAATAAATGAAGACCACTCATGGAAGAAAAAAAACATTATGGCTAAAAAGGTTGTGTTCACAAATCAGATTTGAGGAGAAAACTATGAAGGTAAGCTTTGACAATCAAAGAACAATATTTCTAGAAATTAACCCTTCTTATCATTCAAAGACTAAGCACATTTATGTACAATACCATTTTGTGAGAGATACAGTGGAAAGTAACAAGGTGATACTGGAGAATGTAGACATGTTGGAAAACATAGTAGACTCATTGACCAAGCCTGTGAGTGTTGTAAAGTTCTCTTGGTGTAGAGAGGAAATTGGGAATTGATGCCCTGGGTCTGTGAATGGAATTTCAAGAATCTCATTTTTCTGTAAAGAATACAACGAGTAGGATAATTTTGGGTTGTTATATTCTTTGTAGTGAAATTATAAGTCGACGTAGATCGGCTGAGGGTAGAACTCAAGGTGGATCGACAACAGTCAAGGTCGAGGTGGATTGGCATTAGGTCAAAGGTTGAGGGAGTTGAATAGGTAAAGTAGAATTCAAATATATCGATGGAAAGTCAATTGATAATAGGTCGAAGTGCGGGCTTGATACGACCAACTATATCTTAAATGAAGGTTGAATGGTAATCCAACTTGGAGTCGACTGTAACAGAATCTCTAGATTTGTTGGATTTGTAGCCAATAATATGCATGGATATGTAACTTTTTTGGGGCACCAATACTTAGGGTTATACCTATTGTAAATCCTATAAAGAGGCATGTTGTAAGGTCATAGAGGCTATTCGATGAATCTTTGGATATCCAGTATTTAGAGAAATATTTAGATGTAGGTTCTTGGTCATGCATATGTAACCTGGATTGACTATAGGATTCTTATTGCACATGCAAGAGAATATGGCGTTGACTTTGTATTAGGTGTGGACCAAGGTTAGAGATGTAACATTTTTTTCAGATTGAATAAGACAAAATGAGAGAATAAAGTCAAAAGGAATGTTGGTTTTCCTGGTTAAGAGTTTCTAGGGTAAAATATCGGTGTACTGTGTGATTTATTGTGTCATTTACATTCTTGATTCAGTTCTTTATCTCTTCTACTAGGATTAATGTGTAAGTGTCTTTCATTTCATGACACCTATTGTCCGATATTCATCACTTATAGGTTCATCTACTAAAACATCCTATGTCTCCTTGAAGGGATACACATATGCAACATTAAACATTGGAGAAATTACAACCCACTTGGAAGTTTTATTTCATATGCATTAGAATGAAATTTCCTTAAAATTTTACATGGTCCAATCTTTTTAAGATTTAATTATTTATAATTCCCTACTTGAAACCTCTCTTTCCTCAAATATTCCATGACCAAGTCACCAACCTCAAGATTCACTAATATTCTCTTCATATATTCTCTTTGCTTATACTTGTGGTTGCTCTCTTGCAATTTTTGTTTGCACCTTTCTTGCAACTCTTGTACACTCACTGAAAAATCCTCACCATCAACACTTCTTAATTCATGTTTTCCCAAATTACTCAATGCATACACTCCCCTAGGATGTATTCCATACAAAATATGGAATGTACGCATCCCTATGCTTCTTGGTGAGTCATTATACACAAACTCATCTTGAGCAAGCATATGATCCAATTGCTTAGGGTTCTCATTCATAAGGCTTATCAAAATATTTCTTAGACTTCTATTTACTACCTTTGTTTTAACATCAATATGTGGATGATAGGCTGAGCTAAAACTGAGATTAGTACCAAGATTCTTCCATAAGGTTCTCCTAAAGTATCCCACAAATATAGTGTCTTTTTCATAAACTATACTTTTTCAGAAATATACTGTCTTTTTCAGAAACATTTGTCACATCACTAGTCTTGGTACAAGCAATGAAAGGATCCATTTTCAAAAATCTATCTACCGTCATATATATTAAATCATTGCCTCTTTGTGTTCTTGGCAATCCCAACACAAAATCCATACTCACTACATCCCATTTCCTTCTTGGAATGGGTAGTGGCTAATACAATATTGTATTATGACTCCTCCCTTTAGCAAGTTGAAACATTATGCACTTCTCTACAAATGTATTCACTTGATTATGCATACATGGCCAAAAATAAAAATAATTCTATTTAAAAAACATTTTATCTTTTCACATTCCTCTGTTATGTTTTTATTTGAACAAATTCTCTCTCATTGAACACTTTGGTATGCACAATTCATTGTTCTTGAATAGAAATCCTTCTTGTAGCATTTAGTCCAACCATTGACTTATGTTACCAACCACTGGATTTTCACAAGTTGCATAGGAATATTTTAAATATGCATCATCTCGATACATTTATTTTAAGCCATCAAATCCTAAAGTGTTGAATTGAAATTATTGCAAAATTAAATTAATTCTACTCAAAGAATCAACAAACTTATTAGTCTTACCACTTGTGTGCTTAATCACAAAGGTAAAATTATACAAAATTTCAACCCACTTGGCATGTATTTGATTCAATTTTGGTTTACTACTTATAAATTGTAATGGATGATTGTCGGTGTACAAAACAAATTCCTTGGGCATGAGGTAATGCCTCCACTTCTTAAGAGCTTGAACAATTGAATAAAATTCCTTGTCATAAGAGGAATATTTTTTTTTCATTTATTTAATTCCTCACTAAAGTATGCAATTGCTCTCTGCTTCTGACTCAAGATAGCTCCTATTGTAGTCCCATTAACATTACTCTCAACTTGAAAGAATTTATCAAATCTTGGCAAAGCTAACATAGGATTTTCAGTAATCTTTCTCTTCAATAGTTTAAAATTTGTATCAGTTTCTTAAATCCACTTGAATGGTTGTTTACTTTATTTTATAGTTTCTACAATAGGTGCACATATCTAACTGAAACTGCTAATAAACTTTCTATAAAAACATGCAAGTCCATGGAAACTTCTTACCTCAGATGCATTTCTTGAGGCTAGCTAATTGACAATTGATTGAACATTTTATAGGTACATATTCAAAACTTATTCATATTATACAAACCCCAAATATATCATCTCCCTCTTCAAAAAATTGCATTTCTTCAAATTTATTAGCATTTTTTCCTTCTGCAGGGTACTCAAAACCATCTTGAGTTGCCTTAAATGTTTCTATTTTGTCTGGATATAGATCAAAATGTAATCTAGATATACTATCACAAACTTTCCAATGAATTCCTTTAAGACCTCATTCATCAACTTCATAAATGTACTAGGATCATTTGTGAGCCCAAATGGCATCACCAACCATTCATACAATCCACTATTAGTATTGAAATCATTTTTCCATTCATCCCCTTCTCTAATTCTAATTTGATGGTATCAACTCTTTAAATCTTTCTTTTAAAAATAATTTCAACCACTGAAACAAAACATCAAATCATCTATGCGAAGCAATGTAAATCTGTACCTTATGGTGATTTTGTTGATTTCTTTAGATTCAATGCACATTTTCCATCCACCATCGTTCTTTGGGCTAAGTAGTTTCTGTAAAATACATGGACTCGAACTCTCCTTCACTAATCCTTTGTCTAACAACTATTTTACCTTCCTTTTAATATTTTCATTCTCTTATGGGGTCTTTCTGTAGGCTGCTTTATTAATCGAACTTTCTCTATGGATTAAATCAATGTGATGACTAAGTATTCGGTAAGTCATCCACTATAATATTAGAAAATTCATCAAGAACAACTTTAAGTTTTGTGGGTAAATCATCCATATTTGTATTAGTGAGTATTACCTTTGGCTTACAAATTAAAGAAAAATGCATATTTTTTTCTTTCTTGACTTCTTGTAGCATCTCCTTTCCACTTATCAACAATACACTTGGACCAATTTCTTCCTTGGCCATCTCATCCTTCAAAGGTAACAACACATTCTTGTTCCCATTATTTTCAAGAGATTAAGTGTTCCATCTACCATCATGGAAGGATTTCCTATCATACTTCCATGACCTTCCAAACAAAATATGGTATACATCCATAGGAATTATATCACATAACACCTCATCCTTGTAGCTACCAATCTGGAATTCCACTTTACACTGTTCATTCACCAAGATCCGATGTCCCTTGTACAACCATGACACTCTATAGGGAATGGGATGTACTAGACTTTGAAATCCTAATTTCTATAACATATATGTGGAAATCAAATTTTCTATTGATGTAGGAGAATCACCATCATGATTAAAAGGAGGATAGAATGGAGAACAACAGATCATCCAACGCAAGATAAAAGAGCTCATTGGACTCCCAAGGGAGGGAGCACCTTTTGAATTTTGAAATTTATGAAAAGAAATGTAATAAATAGTATTTAAATGTTTGGAAGCTGAGGATATCATAGGAGATATGATCTAGGTGGATATCAGTGGCCACCCACCTATTCCACTAGCTCTAAAAACAATTTTCCACCTTGGCAGTTTTTCGACAGTTTTTCGGGTTCCAAATTTTTGGGTCCGTTTTGACACCCTAGACGATATTTTTTGGGGATTTAGGGCCCAAGTGACTACCAATGGCATTTCCTTGGGCCATTTGAAAATTTTTCTTCTCGGTTAGACCTTTCCAACAGGCTATAGTGTGCCTAAAACAGAGATCATATGAAAAAGTTACGACCCCGGGAATTTGATGTACAAACTTACCCAAACGGGGCCCACATGACTTTTGGCGCTTCATCTCCTAGTGTTAGGTTTTCTGATGTATAGGGTTTTTGAAATTCCTGTTTATTGTAAAAGGACTTCAAATCCTCATTGTAACCATCGTCTTGCAAATAAGAACAACCGTCGCATCTCTTCTCAGAGATAAGCCACCACCATTCTAGCAAGCTTGTTTTCCGCTGCATTTTACAGTTTTACCTTATTTCCTTATTGAATACAAAACCAATTTTACTGTATCTTTGTTATTTTGTGTTAATCATATTTTAATATTATGTATTCATATCATTCTTCTCATAAAATATGGATCAGTGGTATCAGAGTGGTCTTCTCCTTTTCATCTTAATGCATGTCCCCAACAAGGTCAGGGTACAAAGAATTAGGTCTCGAGCTTGTTTCTATTGAGGAAAAAATATCTTGCATGCCTAAGCGACCTCTCATGGAAGGAGAAAAGATAGATTTCGGGACAGGATATCCTTTCAAAATGTTTCTTCAGGAATACCTCACACAACAAAGGAACAAGATGATGGATATTTTCGTGCAAATTTTTCGGCGATTATCAACAGGTGACGCATCTTCCTCGATCGGAGGCGCTGACCCCTTCAAGGTACAAACCAACTTTGATATTTCTATATTTGAAGGCCAGATAGACGCAGATGTTGTAGACAAGTGGTTGAATCTACTAGAAGGGTATTTTTATGTCCATAACTTTTTGAATAGAGAAAAGCTTACTTTTGCGCTCCTCAAGGTCATTCCCCATGTCAGAGATTGGTGGGAAACTTTCTGTGTGCAAAAGTAAATAGAGGAACCCTCATTGTTTACAGTCACGACCACCTAGGAATCCTTTAGGGATGCTATTAAGGAACAATACTACCCTATCAAAATTTATGACGACATGTATACGAAATGGACCACACTGCGACAAGAAAGAGACCAAGCAATGCCAGAGTTCACAAATATATTCCATACGTTTCGCACCAAGATGAGTATCAAACATTTAGAGTGAAATCTAGTGCTCAATTATCTCAGTTCCATGCATAGATACATCCAAACCGAAATGGAATTTCTTGACATATCGTCCTTATCTGCAACCTACCGATATGTCGTCAAAATTGAGCAGAAGCTCAAACAAAAGACGTGAAAATTTGGGCCTGGGAATCCCTCAAATCAAAATATGGGAAAGGGCAGCCTAAACCCACAGATCAAAGGAAAAATAAAATATGGACAGTATCAGGAAAAATAGTCCAATCCATAAGCAAAGGACACTAGAAAGACAAAGAAGTATACCAGGAAGTGGTGCAACTTCCATAAGATCCCTTCGCATGACACTTCTGACTTCCACTCAAAGCAGTCATTGGTGGCTGAAGTGAAAGACTCTGAATCAGATGCGGGTTTTGACTCTGATTTAGAACCAGAAAGGGGGAGATGGATCATTGACACGGAACCCAGTTCCACTGTTTCTACCACCAAGCTCCAACCCGGTGAACCAAACGAGCCAGAAGAAGGATTGCGCCTCTTACATTCAAAGATGTGGGTAAAAGGCACCCCGTTGCACTTCATCATTAATAGTGGTAGCCAGAAGAAACTCATCTCAGCAGAGGTCATCAAGCGGTTGTCCCTGTCGAAAACACCACACCCACAACCCTAGACCATTGTATGGCTCTGCCAAGGAAGCGATCTCCACATCAACCAACAGTTTCGACTTTCGTACAACATCAAGCCCTTCAAAGACAAGGTATTGTCTGATGTTTCTCCTCTCGACATTTGTAATGTTATTTTGGGCCAACCTTATTTATGGAAATGTCATGTTGTATATGAGTCTAGGAATCATAGTGTTATTATTACATTGAATAAGAAATTGTACAGGATACCCGAGGCAGTCCCTCCTAGTGCTATTTCCTTGATCTCTTCTAAGCAATGCAGGAAGGTCATCTCTCAGACTGGTAAATTTGTCTTCTTCATGATTCTCTCTCAGAGTGAGTGAAAGATCGCAGCCACATCCAGGGCCTCCATGGTCGATCTCTCCACACAATAGAAGCAAGTGGATAAGGTCATGCAACAATACTCATATATCTTCTCCTCTCCTACCAGGGTGCCTCTGCACTTCCAGGTCAAGCATCCCATTGATTTGACCCCAGTCTACCCAATGGGCCATTCTATCTCTGCTCTCTATTAGAAAACGAGGAGATCAAGAGGTAGATCCAAGAACTACTCCAAAATGGTCACATCTATCCCAGCTCATCGCCTTTTGGGAGCCCAATCATTTTGGTGCAGAAGAAAGATGAGTCTTGGCGACTCTGCATTAGTTACCGGGCTATGAATAAAATCACAGTCTGAAACTCGTACCCGATTTCCTGAATCAACGACCTCCTTGATAAGCTCACGGGGTCCAAATACTTCAATTAGATTAATATGAATTATGGCTACCACCAGGTCCCATTAAAACAAACAGATGTATGGAAGACTGCCTTCAAGTCAAAAGAAGGCCTTTTTGAATGGTTGGTCATGCCCTTTGGTTTGACAAATACTCCAAATTTTTTTATGAGGATGATGGACGATATCCTACGACCTTTCACCAATACTTTTGTAGTTGTGTATCTCGATGACATCCTCATCTACAACGAGAATTAGGTGGAACACTTACAACATATTCAACACATTCTTCACACCTTGCGACATCACCAACTATATTCAAACTTGGAAAAATGCTCATTCGGCATGGACAAATTCCATTACTTAGGCTACATCATTGATCAATATGGTGTGCATGAGGATCCAACCAAGATCTAGGTCATCTGTGACTCGTCAACCCCAACCAAACTCACTAAAATTTGGAGCTTCTTGGGCCTCACCAATTTCTACCACGGTTTCATGTTGGGATTCTTTCATATCGCATGGTCCCTCAGTGAAGTAACTAGGGGTAGCGGTAAGGAAAACTTTGTGTGGGGCCTATCCCAACAACAAGCCTTAGATGACTTGAAGAAGTGTTTGTTCTCATCCTCAACAATTTCATTACCGAACCTGCAACATCCCTTTGAGATCGATACAGATGCTTCAAACTATGTTTTCGGTGCCATTCTCACTCAACACAGCCACCCCGTGGCATATCATAGTGAGACACTATCAAATGTTGTCCGTAAGTATCCTACTCATGACAAAGAAATGTACTCCATTGTGAAATCCTACCACCAGTGGAGACATTACATTCTTGAGAAGGAGAGAGTCATCCACACTGATCAGAAGCCACTACAGCCCATGCATACCCAAGGAAAATTGCACAATGAACGCCATCAGAAGTGGTCAACATACTTACAACAGTTCCACCTCAACATCAAGTATAAAAAAGGAAGTACCAACTGAGTTTTTGACTACCTCAACTAACCTCTAGTCGCGACACTCACCATGGTGCTAGACTGTTGTGGCCACAAGACCTCCAGATGGCCCCACCTCTATGAGATAGAGCCCGACTTCTCCACCACCTACGAAATGTTGGGCGCCAACTCAATGGTCACTAATTTCCATCTTCGGGATGGGTTGTTGTGTCATTTGGTCCATCTTTGCGTTCCATCAAGAGAGCGTGTGAAGATGATTTGGGAAGATCACTACATTCGTGTGGCAGGACACTTTGGCGTCGAAAATACAGTGGCATTGTCGCATAAACATTTCTACTAGCCGAAACTTCGACAGGATGTCGGAAATTATATCAGGTCCTCCACCGCCTATGCTATTTCCAAACCGACCACTAAGAAACAAGACCTGTACACCCCTCTTCCTACTCCTAACATGTTGTGGGAATCCATCTCAATGGACAACATGTCGGGCCTCCCGTCCACCAAGAGGGGAAATTACTGTGTTTTTGTGGTTGGTGATCGCTTTTCCATGATGGTGATTCTAGCTGCATACAAGAAGAACATCACAGCATAATCCACTGCCAAGATCGTTTTTGAACGAGTATGGGTACATTTTTGGATCCCACAAACCATTGTCTCAGACCGTGATAGTTGGTTCCTCAACTCATTATGTTCAAGCCTCTGGTCACTGTTGGATACCAATCTCACCAAATCTATTTCCTTCCACCCCCAGATAGATGGCCAAACTGAGGTCGTCAATCAGATGGGCGTACATATCTTGTGTATGTACAATTCCAAACACCCCCTGCATAGCTCAATTGGCCACAAGTCCTTTCAGGTGGGGTTCGGATTCCAACCAATGGTCCCCATGGATGTTGCACTGCCCCTGGGGACCACCTCGGTCAACTCATCCATGCTCCACTAGAATCTGACAAAGCCACCAGGTTCATTGAGAGGATCCAACACATTCGCCAGTAGGTTCAATATATTATACATAAGTCTAATTCCATGTACAAGAAACACCATGATCAACATCGGGTGCCACATAAGTTTCAGGTGGGCAACAAAGTTTGGTTGCATTTTCAGAAAGAACACCTTACAGAGCCCCATCGGAAGCTTATCCCACTCTGTTATGGGTTTTACACCATCACAAAGGCAATGTGTGACAATTCTTTTGATATCAACATTCCCCCCTTCCATGGTATGCATCCATTCTTCAACGTGGATCTCCTTCAACCATATTTCCAACCATTATTGGACACCTCAGAGATAGCAGAGAAGTTGACACCAATAAAGCTCAACCCTTATTGCATGCAAAATGCATCCAATGATCATATTGTGGACACACAAATCAAGGGCACTCGACAACAAAGGATCAAGCTTTATCGAGTTGTCAAAGAAGGGCAACTCCTGCACCCAGGCAAGTGGCTCACCCGGGGCCAAATTTAGAAAAACTTTCCTCATATGATGGGGGAAATCAACACAATGGAACCATTTATTTCTACATAGGGAGGATTGATCCAGGTGAATATCAGTGTCCACCCACCTATTCCACTGGCTTGAAAAACAATTTTCCACCTTGGCATTGTTTTGGTAGTTTTTCGGGTTCCAAAATTTTGGGGTTGTTTTGAGGCCCTAAACGACGTTGGCTCTGGATTTGGGGCCTAGGTGAGTGTCAAAGGCACTGACCTAGGCCAGTCAAAAAAATGTCTTCCCATTTAGACCTTTCCAAAGGGCTACCATGCACCTAAAATGAAGATCGTATGCAAAAGTTACAACCCCGGGAAGTTGATGTACTAACTTACCCAAACGGGGCCAACATGACTTTTGGCGCTTCATCTCCTAGGGTTAGGTTTTTGGATGTCTAAGGTTTTTGAAATTCTTATTTATTCTAAAATGACTTTAGAGCCTCATTGTAACCATGTTCATTGCATTTTACAGTTTCGTCTTATTTCCTTATTGAATAGAAAACCAGTTTTACTGTATCACTGTTATTTTTTGTTAAGCATATTTTAATAATTTGTATTCATTATGTTTTGCTCATAAAATATGGATCAAGATCTTAGCAGTGTGTAGTTTTCTTTAATGTATAGGTGTATTGTACATATTTCGATCTTAGCTCATATTTTCTTTGTAAATGTTAATTTATTATGATAGGATAACAGTACGTAGAAGGGAGGGAAATCTTGAGAAGCCCCTTCATGTATATAATTTGTTTTTCTTCTTCATTTGAGATTGTTAAGTTGTTTAGCAAGAAGAGGTTGTTGTTGAGGAATAGAAGAAGTTGTTGTTGAAGAAGAGATTGTTGTTGAGCTATTGTAAAAAGAAGCACAAAGAGGCTTTGTAAGAACTTTGTGCATATGCATTTTACTTGAATATAAGAGAAGATATTTACTTCAAATGTTTGTTTTTATCTAGTGATGAGCCATTTGCTTGAATGGGTTCATTGTTATCGTCTTTTACCTGTTCATGCATGTATTTTATGTTTTTATGAATGAACTTATGAGTTTTTCATAAGTTTCAATTGTTTCTCTTCTGAAATCGTTAGTCGGGGAGCACACAGTGCCCACATAGACCAAGAGTCATTAGAAAGTCTCTGAATATTGGGAGAGATAGAAGTGTGTCGTAGAGGTTGCGTAAGGAGTGTGTGCATATATATATTCTTGAGATTATATCATTTTCTGTAGAAGACCCCTGCAAGGAGCGCATAAGGGTCGACACCCTTCAAAGTTGTCGAATTTCTCTAAGGAAAGAGAAACATTCATCAAATTTCAAGTGGGGAAGTAGCTTAAGTAGTACATAAAGGGTCAAAACCATTTGAGTCTCCAAGCGTAGAATGATTTAGCGCTTGAGAATCTTCAATTTCGGGAAGATTTCATTTTAAAAAATTTCTAAGTTAAGAAGATCGTCGAAGAACATAAACGGACAACTAAGATTAGCCAAAGGGTTGGTCGAAGACCCAACCACCTCTATATTTGCGATATTTGCGTAGGTTATAAGTGTCAAAGATCTTCTAACTTCGTACGTTGGGAGGATTCGAGGTAAAAAGGCGTTCAAGGCCCCCAGAGACCCAATGTATTATTAGTCATCATATCGTGTGTCGTGAGATTGTTCATTTTGGTGTTGGAGAACTTTGGAGGAACCTAAGGTAAATCTTCTAAATTCCTAAGGATTCCGAAGACCCAGAGGTCCAAATATTATCCTGACCGTTGGATTGGAGGGACACATGGCACGAGATCTGTGAATCGTTAGTTCAGTGTTCATGAGGAACACCAAAAAGAGGAGTGAGGACTCCCAGAGACCCGAAGTCCCAGAGTCCATCTAGGTCATCAATCGAATTGACAGTTGTCAACAAGTCAGAGGGTTTGATAGGCAGAAGGTCAGGAAGTTCTATGGGGAAAAGAGTACTAAGGCTCTCGCAGGGCCAAAGGCCAGAACAAGTCAAAGTTGTTGATCTTAGAGGGGACACGTGGAGGAAAGATATTTACTTTGCTACTTTTTTGTTCGGAGGGTTATAAGACTTGGCGACGAAAAACTCCCCGTATTTCCGAAGTCATGAAATAGATCTGAACATTCTATCTATAAGGGTGTAAGGACTGTCGATCCACTAGAGCATTAATTCGATGATCTGCCACTCCGAAGGATACAAACGTAGAGGCAGTAAAGACACACCAAAGCTCTAACTTTCAAAGTCATATCAACCATTGATTTGAACAGAAACCTACAACCTTCGATCTTGTCGGGGATTCAACACTTCATGGATTTGTCGATTGAGAGGATTGGAGGGTGTGGTTGTTGGAAGCTCCCAGAGTGTTATAGCTCTGAAGTCCCAAACTAGGTGGAGTTAGAGGAGATAGCCCCAAGTTTTGAGAACGAGGTCACATGGAGGTAATGCTTAACCAACAAGAGCCTACCATAGAGCCATTTTAGCCCGAAGTTGAAGAAAAAGGATTGTGGAAAGCTTAAAAGAAGAGGTTCAGTGGAATCTTGTGAGATGATACAGCTCTTAAAATTCGAATATCCTTATATCGGGAGGTCAATGGACCCCAGGTGAGAGTGGGGGTTTCCACCATGTGGTATCAGAGATTTCATTTTAACTCTTTGAGAGAGGAAGTTTAGCAAAATGCTGCCAAGAAGATACATGGATAGACCTGTGGAAAATACAACAATGGAGGAATAAATGAGAAGAATTTGTGCAAGGCTATATGTCATGGAGACAACATAGAGAAGAGCACCATATGTACGTGATTTCAGTGAGGCTAAGAGTTAAGAAGTAAAATCAGAAGGAGTTGCAGGAGGTGAAGTTGCAGAAGAAAATTTGATAAGGGAAGCTATGAAAATAGGAGCCAGAGCAAAGATGGAGGTTCCCGTTGGCCAGATTGGACAGAGTGAATGGGAATTATTTCCATTGATGTCAAACTTCTCATTATTTCATTTATGAGTAAGAGTTTGATTTGCATTAGTTGGACTAGAAACTCAATTAACCAAATAAACAGGTGGTCAAAGGCTTAGTTAAATAGGCAAGGAAAAGTGCACTATAAGTTATATCACCAAAGATCATATGTTAAGGAATTTTGTCAGATAAGTCAGACAAAAGTTAACGTTGACAGCTAGGATATAATGGTAGCCAATATGAAGGCTAAATTCATACCTAAATACTATCAGATAAATTTTTTCAGGAGATTGCAGAACTTGAGACAGAAGGGTCTAGCAGTGAAAAAGTATACAGAGGATTTTTATAAGATGAACATTAGATATGGACATCATGAAAGCGATGAAGAAAAGGTTTCCATGTATATCAATGGATTGAGATATGAAATCCAGGATGAAATCAGTGTGATGACTATGAGGAAAAAATACTATTCTTATCAGGTTGCACTGAAGGCAAAGGAGAACTTGGCCAGGAAGCAAAGCCAACAAGGTAGAGGAAAAATCCCACACAGAGGTAAGGGTATTGTCCATGGAAAGTCCAAAAAACCCAAAGTTGAGAATGAAAAGCCCCACATTCATACAAAAAGAGGAGGAAGCTCCAAAGGAAGAATATATGGTGGCATAATTTTTTTTCGTGGAGAAAGCGGAAGAGGTACAGGAAGATAAGTGAGATGTTATTCCTGTGGAAAGACAGGGAATAAGTCTTGGTAATGTCTTGAGAGGATGAAAGAAGGAGGAGGAGAAGCTTGCATTTTTTAAGCACAAAGAAGGAATGTTTAGGTAGAAGTAGTTGAAGATGGAAATTCCCTCATGATGAGGAAGGTTCTCTTGAAACTAGAGAAAGAGTTGGAGAAAGAACCAGTTCAAAGGAACAATCTATTAAGGACTACTTTCAAGACCAAGGATAGAGTTTGCAAGGTAAACATAGACATTTAAAGAACTGATAATGTAGTATCCACATAGATGGTGGAAGAACTAAAGATGGAGACAACTGCACATCCAAATCCATATAACGTATCATTTCTACAGAAAGGAAACTAGGTAATGGTAAGTAGACAGTGCAAGGTTGAATTTAAAATAGGACGGCATAATGATGAAATTTTATGTGATGTAATACCCATGGATATTTGTCATGTTCTATTGGGAAGACCATGGCAGTTCGACAAAAATTTCATACATGATGGAAGGAAAAACACTTACACACTTGAGAAGAATGGTCGAACAAACATGTTGCTTCCAATAGAGGATAAGAAGGTGAATGGAGAAGCATAATTCTCATGAGTGGCTTGATTGAATTCAAGAAAGAACAAAAGATGTAGTTTGTTGTGGTAAGAAATCCTAGAGTCATCCTTACAGGTACTACTATGGATGATTTGCCTAAATAAATTCAGGAACTGCTGGAAAATTTTGCTAACTTAGTGGTGGATGAGTTACCTTTCTCATTTACACCCATTAGGAGCATCAGTCATCACATAGATATTATTCTAGGAGAAATTCTGCCAAACAATGTAGCATATAGATTAAAACCTCAAGAGAATGAAGAGGTCAAGAATCAGGTCCAAGATCTCTTGGAAAATGGTTTAGTCAAGGAGAGCTTAATCCCATGTGCAGTACCAATTTTACTAAGTCCAAAGAAAGATGAATGATGGAGAGTGTGTACAGACTCGAGAACCATCAAAACGATGACCATCAAGTATATATTTCATTTTCCCATAATGGATGATTTCATGGATTTATTAAGTGGATCAAGTTATTTTTCTAAGATGGATCTGAAAAGTGGTTATCATCGTATATGGATGAGAGAAGGATATGAATGGAAAACATCATTCAAGACAAATGAAGGTTTGTATGAGTGGATTGTTATGCCATTTCGCTTAAAAAATGCCCCAAGTACATTTATGAGACTAATTAATGAAGTAATCAAAGAAATCAAAGGAAAGGTCGTTATTGTATATATGGATGATATATTGGTCTTCAGTAATAGCGAGGAAGAACACTTAAGGCATTTGACACTAGTGATGAGGACATTACAGTAAGAGAAGTTGTTGATAAAATAGAATAAATGATCGTTTATGAAGACAAGGCTCATATATCTGGGCTTTGTGATATATTCAAACAAATTGAAGATGGATCCAGAGAAGGTGAAATTAATCAGAGATTGGTGATCTCCAAGAAGCATATTTAAGGTAAGAAGCTTCCATGGAGTAACAAATTTATATAGGAAGTTCATTAGAAGTTTTAGTAGCATATGTTCACCCATATTGGACACCATAAAGAAATAAAACAAGTATTTAAATTGGGTAGAATAAGTTGAAAAAGGGTTTAGAGAATTGAAGGCTAAGATAACAGAACAACCAATTATGGTTCTGCTAGATTTTATGAAAACTTTCTAGCTAAAGTATGATGCTAGTGGATTAGCAATTGGAGCAGTATTGAGTCAAGACAATAAGCATGTTTCTTATTTAAGTGAGAATCTGAGTGATGTAAAACATAAGTATTCCACATATGATAAATAATTTTATCCAGTGATTCAATCCTTAAATAAATGGAGGCATTATCTTATTCCCAAATAATTTGTGTTGTACAGTGATAATCAATATTTACAGTTCACAACCACGAAGGAGAAGTTGAATCAAAGGCATGCAAAGTGGGTAGAGTTTATTCAAAATTTTACTTTTGTCATCAAGAATATCAGTGGGAGTGCAAATAAGGTTGGAGATGCTTTGAATAGGATATGCCTTATTATGCAGGAATTTAAAGTGGAAACCTTAGGTTTTGAACACCTTAAGGGAATGTATGGTGAAGATACATATTTTAAAGAAGATTGTGAATCTTATGCAAATCCTTTGCTAAGGGACAAAATCCCATTGATGTAATATTTGATCCAAGAGGGATTGTTGTTCAAAGGAAGCAAGTTGTGCATATCGAGATGCTCAATGAGAGACAATCTGTTGAAAGAGAAACATAGTGGAGGCTTAGCATGAAACTTTGGCCATGACAAAACTTATGCATAGTTAAGTTCCTCATACTATCGGCTAGCTATGAGATCTGAAGTGAAGAAATTTGTAAACAAATGTAGAATTTGTCAGTATCCAAAAGGAAGACATTAGAACAATGGTCTTTACCAGCCATTTCCTATTCCAGACAGGCCTTGTGATGCTATGAGTATGGATTTTGTTTTGGCATTACCATGAACTCAGAGAGGGAGTGATTCCATATTTGTAGTGGTGGATAAATTATAAAAAATGGCACATCTCATTCCATTCCAGAAAACTAGTGATGCTACCCATATAGAAAATCTATTTTTCAAGGAGATTGTTAGGCTACATGGCTTTCCCAAGAGCATTGTCTCAGATAGAGACACAAAATTTGTTGGAAACTTTTGGAGAACGTTGTGGAAGAAGATGGGGACAAATATGTCCTTCAGTTCAACATATCACCCTCAAACAGATGGACAAACTAAGGTGGTGAAAAGAAGTTTAGGGAAATTGTTGAGGAGTTTGATCACTACAAATCAATGTCAGTGGGATCAAATTCTTCCCTAGGAAGATTTTGCATACAATGATTCACCAAACACAAGCATTGGAAAGAGTCCCATCAATTGTTTTTATGGAATGCACCTAAGACGAATTTTAAAATTGATAGATTTGGGACATAGTGACTTTTGAAGTGCAAGAGCAGAAGATTTTGCTACAGAGATGGAAGAAATGAATGAGAAAATTAAAGAGAAGCTACAACAGGGCAATAAAAAATATAGGGCAGAGCAGATAATAAAAGAAGGGAGATGAAATTTCAAGTAGGAGATCAAGTTTTAGCACACTTGAGAAAGGAGAGATTCCCACGAGGAAAGTATAACAATATGGAGATGAAAAATCTAGGACCCTATAGGATCATAAGAAACTTTGCTGAAAATGCTTATGAAATTGAGATGCCAGAAGACATTGGCAGATCACAAATCTTTTATGTAGAAGAACTGTACCCTTATAGGATGGAATATGCAGAGGAGACATATGACCCGAAGAAGTTTCATTGGAGACAAGAGATTCCTGTAGCAAAAAATACACAGATGGAAAAGATATTAAATAATAGAACTCGTAAGAATACCAGAAGGAAAACATATTTTTAATATTCGGTTAAGTGGAAGGGCCATCTAGAAGAAGATGTCAACTGGGTGAGTGAAGATGAGATTCAGAAGCATGGAAATACAATGCATGTGCTCATGGACAGGAGTCCATGAATTTTTGGCCTTAGAAGTATAATGCAAGAGCATTGCCATCAAAATTAAAAGGAGTACATGTTGGACAACAACGCATCATCCAATGAAAGATAAAATATCTGATTGGACTCCCAAAGGAAGGAGATCCTTTTGAATTTTGAAATTTGTGAAAATAAATGTAATAAATAGTCTTTAAATGTTTAGAGGCTGAGGCCATCCTACGAGATCTTATAAGGATGTAGTTTTATTTAATGTATAGGTGTATTGTACAGATTTCGAGCTTATCTCGCATCTTCTTTGTAAATGCTCATTTATTATGATAGGATAGCAGTAAGAAGAAGGGAGGGAAAGCTTGCGACGCCCCCTCAGGTATATAATTTGTTTTTCTTGTTGTTCATTTGAGGTTGTTAATATGTTGAGCAAGAAGAGGTTGTTGTTGAGGAATACAAGTTGTTGTTGAAGAATATCTTGTTGTTGAGATATTGTAAAAAGAAGCACATAGAGGCTTTCTAAGAACTCTGTACATATGCATTTTACTTGAATATAAGAGAAGACATTTTCTTCAAATGATTGTTTTTATCTAGTGCTAAGCCAGTTGCTTGAACGGGTTCATTGATATTGTATTTTACATGTTCATGCATGTGTTTTGTGTTTTTATGAATGCACTTATGAGTTTTTCATAAGTTTCAATTGTTTCTCTTATGAAATCATTGGTTGAGGAGCACACGGTGGCCGCGCAAGGAGTGCACGGACTATGATTCATTAGAAAGACTTTGAATCTCATAAGAGTTAGAGGTGTATCGCAGAGGCTGCACAAGGAGTGCACACATATATATATTCATGAGAGTATATCGCTTTCTATTAAAGACCCATGAAAGGAGAGCAGAAGGGTCGACACTCTTCAGATTTGTCGAATTTATTGAAGGAAAAGAGAAAGTTTCATCGGAGTTCAAGTGGGAAATAATATTAAGGAGTAGATAAGGGGTCAAAACCCTTTGAGTATTCAAGCACATAAGGTATTAGCACTCGAGAATATTCATGTTCGAGAATATTTTGTTTTCAAGATTTTCTAATGGAGGAAGATCGTCCAAGAACATAAATGGACAGCTAATATCAACCAAAGGGTTCACCAAAAACCCAACCACATTTATATTTGTTATAGTTGCGCAGGGTATAAGTATCAAAGCTCTATGGACTTCGTACATTCAAAGGATTCGAGGTAAAAGGGAGTTCAAGGCCCCGGAGGCCCGAATTATTATTAGCCATCATATCTCTTGTGGAAACCTGTCGTGCGATCGTGCATTTTAGCATTGGAGAGCTTTGGAGGAACCCAAGGTAAATATTATGAAGTCCTAAGACTTCTGGAGACCCGGAGGTCTAAATCTTATCTAGACTGTTGGATTGGAGGGACACCTAGCACAAGATCCATGCTTCATTGGTTCATTGTTCAGGAGGAAAAATGACAAGAGGAGTGAGGACTCTTGGAGACTAGGAGTCCAGGAGTCCATCCAGGACATCAATCACATTGACAACTGTCAGCAAGTCGGAGGGTTTGACGGGAAAAAGGTATGGAAGTTCTGTGAGGAAAAGAGTACTAAGGATCCTAGAGGGCCAAAGGCTGGAGCAATTCAAAGCCGTTGATATTAGAGGGAACACATGGAGGGAAAAGATTTACTCTAATACTTCGATGTTCAGAGGGTTGTAGGACTTGGCGACGCGAAATTCATCAGAGCGACGAATTCAAGAAACGATTTGAACCATCTATCTATAAGGGCTTAAGGACCGTCGATCCACTAGAGAAACAATTTGACGATCTTCCACTCTGGAGGATATGTAAGTATAGGAAGGAATGACCCTCCGAAGCCCGGATTGCCGAAGTCATATCAACCTCTTATTTGAACAGAAGTTTGCAACCATTGATTTCGTCGGGGATTTGGCACTTCACAGATCCGTCGATTTGGAGGATTGCAGGGTGTTAGTCCCTAAAGTTTCACTCAACTGCTAAGGGCAAGCTAGGGCATCATTGATTAATTGCATTGGTTCTTATCGATAAATATGTATGGTTTTTTGCAAAGGTTGGAGGTGTCGACAATAAATTAAAAAAGAGATTATTCAATCTCTGATTGTAAACAAGGGTTGATCCTACTTACTTAGTCAATGGTAATCAATTTAATAAAGCAGATAAAACCATAAGATGAAAGAAATATGCAAATGTCCAATCTGTTCACTCACATAGGAAGATTTATGATCCTAAATGTCATTCAGAAACAGACAACAAAGTACTTAAAAACAAGTCTGGGAATGTGAAAGAAAACAGTGAAAAAGAAGAAAAATATTAGAGGATAAAATCTGCTTATAAAAAAGGCTATAGCATTGAGTACCAAATGAAAGTCCCTACTTTACAATCATAAAGAGAATCCCAGTGCAGGATCCTTGGTGTCTCTTTTTTTTTTTTCTCTCGGGCCTCTCCCTCCATGGTTCACTACAAAAAATTATTTAAATAGCTGATTCCCATCAACAGACTCTTGCTATCTCCCTCTAAACAATCATCACAATGAACTAAGAGTAGAAACAATCTATGGTATCTTGCAAAAAAATCTGGGACAATTGAAATTAAATTCCTTGCAATCTTTGATTTGGAGTCATATCACTAGTTACTCTGCCATGTTTAAAATTTGATATATGTAGTTTGAATACTCATGTACATAGAAAACGGGATCGGATCTCTGGAAATTAGGATTTATTGTCAATATGCTATAATGTCGGTTTCATTAGCCAATTTTAATGCTCTTTTGTTTTCTTTGCCTAATAATATGGAATGATCCATTAACTATTGCTTCAAACTCTGGATATGATTATTGCTAACTAATCATGCTCCTGGAAATATTGAACTAATCCCAAAGATGTTGGATCATTTTTGCATCAACGGACTCCAACTCTCTATCCGTGTGATGCAACAATCTCTTGACAACAATTTGAACATGCCAGTCCTCCAGTTCTACCAGACTGATGGACGCATCAAGGGGATTCACATAAACAAGTGGAAACAAAGATAGAAGCCGATGGGTGATGTTAAATCTCTCGTGGTCATTCAAACAATATTCATCCTCGTAGTCGGGAGAATGGAGCTCGCTCTAGGCATCATGGGCCTCTGAATGGTTTTGGTAATCGTGCCATCCTTTGCCACTAATGAGATACAAGGAATTCTGTAATAGTTCTGGGTGGTGTTGCTTTGTGTTGGTGTAGAAATCTAGAGATGTGTCTGTTTGATCTAACTTGGCAGGCTCCCTCAACATGGAATTTTGTGTAAGAAGTAGCAAAGGGGGCGTTGCTCCAATTGGTCTTCACCAACCCTTCTTCATTCGCCCAATCATCTGCATTCCACAAGCTGGAGTGGACTCCCATGGCCTGGCTATTCATATAGGGCACTCCCATTGCTTCGTTGTTCTTATACACTCTGATGGGAGTGGTGTCCACATAGAATATGATGTGATGTGGGTTCCACTGAATGGCATATGTGTGGAACTCGGCGGTGGGATCGAACCACAAATAAATGTGTTGTTCTCTATTGCCAATTCCATGAGCAAATATGTTGGTTTGCACAATGTAAGGCTCCCCGGACACATTTCCCAGAAACTCAAAATCCACTTCATCATGCTTTGGCCCTTCATTCAAAGAAAGATAGTAAGCAATGACAATTCCAGCTGACTCTCCGGGCACCAACTTTACTTGCATTCCAATTTTGCCAAAGAGAAACTTATTCTTGGACGTGAAGCCCGATCTCGAGGATCGGTCAAGCAGGAGCTGCATATGTGGGCCTTCATTGAGAAATCTGGCATGATCATAAGACCAAGTGATGTCGAAGTCCTGAGAGAAATTCCCACTATTCACTCTGCTACTTGCAGCCATCCATGACAGAAGCCAAAACATGATCAACTGTAATATTGACATTGTAGTTGGTGATCTCACGATAGAGGAAGCCATGTACAAGTAATTTCAGGTAGAGCACAGGACCTGGTGAAATATGGTGGGAGTATAGAAAGAGGTTAGAGCCATCCAACTCGCATTTATAGTTGTAAGTGGAGCATCCAACACAAGTATCTCCATAGTGACGTAAGGCAAAAGACATTATTGTTGGTTTTATATGAATATGGACTGTGTAACCAAACCAAAATTTCATTGCTTGTGAAGACATACTCCGTGTGACTTGACTCTAACTTGACTATAGTCCCAACCTTATGAGTGAATCTCATTATTTTCCATAGGCTCCTCTTTGTGGCTTGGCGCTTGGGGAATAGGCTTGTGTTGACTCATGGCTTGTGTGTGGCTTAGCATGAGAATTGAGTTTGTATGTTGTTACTTTACTTGTGTGTTGTGTGACAGGTTGCATGGAGCTGGAGCTTGGAGCGTTGGAGTTGAAGTTTTTCCTTTGGGCCCAAAATTTAATAAAACCCTGTATAAGGTCGAGAGCCAACTAAAAAAGACCAAAAATTGATTAATAAACGAAGCCACAAGCTGAAATTGGCTGAATAAAATTTTAAGTTCAAGGTACTAACACATTTCGGTGCTACAGGAATAACCCTATTCCCGCAACAAGGAAAAAATTGAAATGTTCATATCTAGAAACTAATATTGGCTCCTTCTGGGGATGGCATAGTCCCTCCAAGTTGTCAAGAACAAGTAGACCATGTGCCTTAATCTTTTTACATTTTTGAAACCCGATCTTGCAAGATTTTGCCTCTACAAACATTCACATTCTTCTGTGCCTAGTCCATTGGGTTGTGGAGTCAGTCAATATTATTTTAATTCTGGCCCCAAACCTCTGAAACTTATTCAAACTCTAATAAAGTGTTGAAAAAAAACTCGTTGCAAATCTAATTACACTAAGAAAAATGAGAAAACAAATGCTCAATAAGAGAGCTTATTTCCTTCCGTACTTCTAAACAATTTCTTCCATTAGATCAGGTAAAATCATGCTTCCAATGAATCCATACAAGTATTTGACTGATCGGTACATCTCTCAATTTGGAAATGAAGAATGCAGGAAACCAAAGAATACATAAATGAAATTTAAAAGAGCAGGATAGCCATCCTTCAATTGGAAAAATTTCTTTGACATCCAAGTTGCTTAGAGACTCGAGATAATAAGCAAATGGATCTATAATACTGAAAACAAATACCTCTTGCTATTGTTTCAAATGAATATCTGAAAGTCTCTGCATATCCTCCTGCTAATCATGGTTTCCACCTTCAGATGCTTGCAAATCTGAATAGGACTATATGCTAGCTTCACAGTTGATGATAGACCGTTTGGTGTCTTTTGCAGATCCAGGTTCCAACACAATACATGCGGGCTCACTGAATTGAGAAGGTGACTATTAAATGCCTGCTATGGGAGTTTCTCATCAACATCTGATTCATATCTGTCATAAACCGGTGGGCTTCTCTTAAAGTCGACAAAAAAGATCTTCTCTCCTTCATCAGAATATTCATCAAAAATAGGTGAATCAAGCATGCCCCTTTTTTGCATAAAAAGATGATAAATCTCCTGATCTTCTTCTTCAATCTCAGGTACTAACAAAGGATGGGAAACCTCTTGCAGGAAAGGATAAAGATCATATTATGCAATAGTTTCTTCTTGTAAATCAACGAGTTCTAAAGCATAAGCTACAGGATTTAATGGATCTGAATCTATGCAATCATTAGTACAACCATCAATTATGCCATGAAATTTCTCTTCTCGGGAATTATAAGGAGACAAATTTTCATGTGCATCTTCATTAGAAAACTTTGTTTCATCTTCACTTTCACTTTCAATCGGATCATTACTGAGCTCGTCACATGAAGAAGACTCTACTTCCTGTTGAATATAGATCTTGTATTTTTCACAACACCCTTCAAGAAGTATGCCAGAAGAGTAGTACCTACTGAAATCCTTATTGAAAGTTGCATGAAATTCCTGCAGTGGAGATATGCTAGAAACAGGGAGTAACCGATACCATCTCCGAGCATCACCATTTAATGAGTATACAAAGATCTTCATGAGAGCATCTTCATGACATATATTCAACCGATCTATGCACTGATCAAAATCAATGAGATGTTGAGCAGAATTATCCCCTTCATCTCCATGGAATATAGGAAGAAAATCTACGCATTCTAAGAAGGAAAGCACGGGATTAGGAAAACCATGAGTAGCTGAAAAATTGAGAGGTGAAAACCTCTGAGTCAAGATAGCTTCCATGGCCATCCTATATATTTAACCAATGGAGTCACTTATGAATCTCGGAAGAGTGGAGTCGCCATGGTGAAATATGTGCAATCATGTATCTTCCCTCTTCTTGTTCACCATCAAGAAGCGGACCTGATCATTGTCGTTCTCCCATGGAAGATGTCTTCATTGCTTCGTCCCCGGAAACAGTGCCAAAAATGTTAGTCCCTAAAGTTTCACTCGACTCCTAAGGGAAAGCTAGGGCATCATTGATTTATTGCATTGGTTCTTATGGATAAATATGTATGGTTTTTTGCAAAGGTTGGAGGTGTCGACAGTAAATGAGAAAGAGAATATTCAATCTCTGATTGTAAACAAGGGTTGATCCCACTTACTTAGTTAATGGTAGTCAATTTAATAAAGAAGATAAAACCATAAGATGAAAGAAATATGCAAATATCCAATCTGTTCACTCACATAGGAAGATTTCTGATCCTAAATGTCATTTAGAAACAGACAACAAAGTACTTAAAAATAGGGATGATTTTAAGGATGGAAATTTATTTTAAAATGTAGAAACTTTGGCGAATCTTACTTATCCTTCATATGCCAACTATAACTATTTGGCGATATTTTTGTAAAAATATTCAAATTTCTAAGGATTTTATATAGTTTTTATAAAATTTTGGCGATTTTTAAGGTAAAATAAATTTATCCTATAGAATTTGGGCGAATTATTTTTAATATAGCGAATCTCGTTTTTGGAAAAACCATGGAAAATTAGCCCATGAGAGAAATTTAGCCCCTAAAATCATCCATGCTTATAAACAAGTCTGGAAATGTGAAAGAAAATAGTGAAAGCTTCATGCCTTATCAACATAACAAGATAATATCAGTGCATTGCAGAGATACCATGTTTTACAAGTAATAAAAAGAAGAAAAAGATTAGAGGAGAAAATCTGCTTATAAAAAAGGCTGTAGCATTGAGTGCCAAATGAAAGTCCCTGCTTTACAATCATAAAGAGAATCCCAATCCAGGATCCCTGGTGTCTCTTTTTTTTTTTCTCTCAGGCCTCTCCCTCCCTGGTTCATTAGAAAAAATGATTTAAATAGTTGAGTCCCATCAACAGACTCTTGTTATCTCCCTGTAAGCAATCATCACAATGAACTAAGAATAGAAACAATCTATGGTATCTTGCAAAAAAATCTGGGACAACTGAAATTAAATTCCTTGCAATCTCTAATCTGGAGTCATCTCGCTAGTTACTCTGCCACGTTTAAAATTTGATATATGTAGTTTGAATACTCACGTACTTAGAAAACTGGATCGGATCTCTGGAAATTAGGATTTGCTGTCAATATGCTATAATGTCGGTTTCATTAGCCAATTTTAATGCTCTTTTTTTTTCTTTGCCTTAAAATATGGAATGATCCATCAAATATTGCTTCAAACTGTGGATATGATTATTGCTAACTAATCATGCTCTTGGAAATATTGAACTAATCCCAAAGATGCCAGATCTTGTTTGCATCAACGGACTCCAACTCTCTATCTGTGTGATGCAACAATCTCTTGACAACAATTTGAACATGCCAGTCCTCCAGTTCTACCAGAGTAATGAACGCATCAAGGGGCTTCACATAAACAAGTGGAAACAAAGCTAGAAGCTAATGGGTGATGTTAAATCTCTCACGGTCCTTCAAATAATCTTCATCCTCGTAGTCGAGAGAATGGAGCTAGTTCTAGGCATCATGGGCCTTTGAATGGTTTTGTTCATCGTGCCATCCTTTGCCACTAACGAGATACGAAGAATTCTGTAATAGTTTCAGGTGGTGTTGCTTTGTGCTGGTGAAGGCATCTGGAGATGTGTATGTTTGATCTAACTTGGCAGGCTCCCTCAACATGGAAGTTTGTGTAAGAAGCAGCGAAGGGGGCGTTGCTCTAATTGGTATTCACCAGCCCTTCTTGAGTCACCCAATCATCCACATTCCACAAGCTGGAGTGGACTCCCATGGCCTGGATTTTTAGTTAGGGCACTCCCATTGCTTCATTGTTCTTATACACTCTGATGGGAGTGGCGTCCACATAGAATATGATGTGATGCGGGTTCCATTGAATGGAATATGTGTGGAACTCGGCGGTGGGATCAAACCACAAATAAATGTGTTGTTTTGTGTTGCCAATTCCACGAGAAAATATGTTGGTTTGCACAATCTAAGGCTCCCCGGACACATTTCCCAGAAACTTAAAATCCACTTCATCATGCTTTGGCCCTTCATTCGAAGAAAGATAGTAAGCAGTGACAGTTCCACCTGAGTCTCCGGCCACCAACTTTATTTGCATTCCAATGTTGCCAAAGAGAAACTTATTCTTGGATGTGAAGCCCGATCCCAAGGATCTGTCAAGCAGGAGCTGCAACTGTGGGCCTTCATTGAGAAATCTAGCATGATCAGAAGACTAAGTGATGTCAATGTCCTGAGAGAAATTCCCACTATTCACTCTGCTGCTTGCAACTGTCCGTGACAAAAGAAAAAACATGATCAAGTGTAATATTGACATTGTAGTTGGCGATCTCATGATTGAGGAAGCCATGTACATGTAAGTTTAGGTAGAGCACAGGACTTGGTGAAATATTGTGGGAGTATAGAAAGAGGTTAGCGCCACCCAACTCACATTTATAGGTGTAAGTGGAGCATCCAGCACAAGTATCTCCATAGTGACATAAGGCAAAAGACATTATTGTTGGTGTTATATGAAGATGGATTGCGTAACCAAACCAAAATTGCCTTGCTTCTGAAGACATACTCCATATGACTTGACTCTAGCTTGACTACAGTCCCAACCTTATGAGTGAATCTCATTATTTTCCATAGGATCCTCTTTGTGTCTTGGCACTTGGGGAATAGGCTCATGTTGACTCATGGCTTGTGTGTGGCTTAGCATGAGAATTGAGCCTGTATGCTGTTACTTTACTTGTGTGTTGTGTGACAGGTTGCATGGAGCTAGAGATTGGAGCGTTAGAGATGAAGTTTGGCCTTTGGGCCCAAAATTTCATAAAACCTTGTATAAGGTCGAGAGACAACTAAAAAAGACCAAAAATTGATTAATAAACGAAGCCACAAGATGAAATTGGCTTAATAAAATTTTAAGTTCAATGTACTAACACGTTTCGGTTCTACAGGAATAACCCTATTCCCGCAACAAGGAAAAAATTGAAATGTTCATATCTAGATACTAACACAGGGTATGGTTGCTGGAAGCTCCCGTAGCATTATCTCTGAAGTCTTGAACTGGGAAGAGTTAGAGTAGATTTCCCTCGGTTTTGAGCCCAAGGTCACGTGGAGGTAGTGCTTAACAAGCAGGAGCCTACTAGAGAACCATTTTGGCCCGAAGTTGAAGAAAAAGGCCCGTGGAAAACTTAAAACAAGAGGCTCAGTGGAACCTTGTGAGCTGATAGAGCTCCTAAAATTCAAATATCCTTAGATCAAGAGGTTCGTGGACCCTAGGTGAGAGTGGGGGTATGTGCCATCTATGCTATCATTATCAATGACAATTTTAAAACACTTACCACTTGACTTAGATACAGTCTTCAACAAACTTTTTCTTTAAGCTGGTTCATGATCCTCCTTTTCTTCCTGAACCAAAACTCTCTTTAGAAACAATGATTCCCCTACCTCTAGATTTTCTTCTTTTTCTATTATATTCACATCTTCTTCCTTTTCTATTCTGAGACATGTGCATTCCTCTTATTTGTTTCCTTATTCTATGCATAGTCTCATGACATGTGTCCTATTTTACCGCATGTATAACATCTCATTTCTTTGTCTCTTCCTCGGTCTCTTGAGAAAAATATTATGCCTCTTGATTCTCATCTTCTTGGTTATTGGCTCCTTGAACTTCCTCCCTCTTGCTTTAAAGGTTGAAATATTCCTCTATTAGATTGTTCTTTGCCTCTTTTTGCACTCCTTCCTTTGTTTCTTTAGCTCTACTTTCTGTCGAAATTCTCTTATTCCTTCAAAGCTGCTTGGTATGCATGTTCAATAGTTCTAAGGGACAAAAGGATGATTTCATATTGAATTTCATACCTCAAACCATTTATGTATCTAGCAACCTTCTCAACATGTTCCTCAATGTGACTAGCTATATTGTTCAACCTATAGAATTCATCTATGTATTATTTTACTGTCATAGTTTTTTGTCTAAGGTTTTTCAATTGTCTAAATAAGTTTAATTTATAATCCTTGGGAATGAACTTACCTTTAAATTTGGCCACCATTCTATCCCAACTCCTAATCTTAGATTTTCCTTTTCTCCTTTTTTCTTCCTACAACTCATCCCACCATAGAGATTCATGTCCTTTTAGCCTATTCACAACATGCTTAACCTTCCTCTCCTCTTCTACCTCTTCGTAATCAAAATATTTATCCATAGAATTTATCAAGTCAAGCAATTCACAAAATTTAAGTTACCTTTGTACATGGGCACTTCCATATTAGGCATAGATCCAACTCGTGTAACCAATATTAATAGCTATTCCTCTATTGTTTCTCCTCCTAGAGCTCCTTCTATTTCTTCATTAGATCATGTATCTTCACTTTCACTGACATATCCTATGTTAAGTTCTCTCCTCTAAGATGTCTCCATGGCCTCCATGCTTGACTAGATGCACCTCAAATCATAGCGTAACTCATCAGTTACCACATTCCTATCTCTGCCTCCTCATCTGGATGGCATGATTCCTTAGATACATTGAAGCTTTGATACAAAAAATCATGGAAAATACCACCAAATTTAACCCACAATCACATAGTTTTCAACAGTCTATTGCAATCAATATTCAAATTGCTTGTCTCGCCTCAGATCAACACAAACAGGTGCTCAAATTTATCTTTTACTTTAGTGCTCAATTGCACTCAGTCATAGAAAACTTTACATAGAATTAAAATTATGGGAGTATATCTCTTTTCGGAAGAATCGATGAACAATATCGATGATATCTATCACAATCAATAGCGATAATTTTAAGGATGGAAATTTATTTTAAACTGTAGAAACCTATGAGAATATTACTAATCCTTCATATTACATCTATAAATGTTTGGCGATATTTTTGTAAAAATATTCAAATTTATAAGAATTTTATGTAGTTTGTATAAACTTTTGGTGAATTTTAAGGTAAAATAATTTCATCCTATAAAATTTGGGCGAATTATTTTTAGAATATAGAATATGTTTTTGGGAAAAAACATGAAAAATTAGCCCATGAATGCAATTTAGCCCCTAAAATCATCCATGGCAATCAATTCACATATGTCACAGAAAATTCTATATGAACTGAACAATACAATATTAGTGTGTCACGGGCTACTCTACTTGCGGAATCCAATCAAAATATTGACTTGTCGCAGATATTAAAGGGGTTTTTCTGCTTCGTCAAATCATGACTATCTATCCCTGCAAAGACAAATACTTAGGAAATATTATTTTCTACAGAGTTTTTATAACCTAGATAGAATTAAATACGCACAATCCTTCCTACAATCACATAAACTTGTCACTTCACCAAGATAGCTTATACATAGATTTTAACAAATTAACACACACAACGCGAAAAAATTCAAACACACATTGTGACAACACCACACACTCTTTTCTTTCTTAATATAAATGAATGAATAAATTTACACAGGATGCTCATTCCTTCTTGGTCTCTTGGACCTCTATGATCCACCCTTTTACATATTCCAACTCCCACACTTTCTCTCCTCTACCTCTTACCAAGAATTCACTAATAACGATCCCGCATATAGCTCAGAAACAATGAATTCTGAGTTATCTTAACAAATTCCTAGACTAGGTATTTGTTCCTAATATTTAGCAACTGACTTAACACCTATGACAAACAACTCAATATCTAATAAAAAAAACACAATGTAAATGTCTTCTAGAGATATTTTGTAATTATTACATATATAATAACATAAATTATGGATTCAACTTCCTTGGTAAATGCTTGCAACCCACAAGTTCAATATCAATATTTACTGCGAGATGTTACTGCATCATTTTTCCCCTCCTTCACTGTGCTAGATTGGCTCCAAATTGTTTGCCAAGAATGGCTGGAAGAATTCAAAATTTCTGACATGATTCAACAATTAAAACATCATTCTCAATATTATCCAAGGTCCTCTTGTCACAATGAATATATTCTCTACAAAGACCATCTGTATTTAAGAAAACAATCACAACTTAAATCCACATTCCTTCCCGATATTCATGCTTCACCCATAACTAGGCATCCAAGGTTTACCAAAAGCTATGAACAGGTCAAACATTTTTTTTTCTGGGATGGTATGAAAAAATACATCCACACATACATGATTGAATGTGATATCTATCAACACAATAAGGGATAAATAGTCAAATCTCTAGGAACACTCCAATCACTTTAGATTCCCCCTACTATTTGGAGGGATTTTCTATGGATTTCATTGTTGGCTTACTGAAATCAAGAAATAATTCAGTCATCATGGTGGTAGTAGATTGTCTTTCCAAATGTCTTCTTTTATGTTCTCTACAACACTTGTTCATCGCATCCACAAAGGCTCATTTTTTTATGGATAATATATTCATACTTCATGGCATGTATCATCCTATTATCTTTGATAGGGATAAAAATTTCACAAGAATTGTCCAGGCTCCAAGGGACCCAATTGCATCTGAACACAACCTATCATTCCCAGAATGATGGATAAACTAAAGTTGTCAACAAGTGTTTGGAAACATATTTGCAATGTTTTTCATATAAGAAACAAAATCAGTGGGACCATTGGTTACCCCTAGCTAAATGATGGTAGAACACATCTTAAAATACTACTACTTGAATGAATCATTTTGATCAAGGTGGATCTCAGTATCCATCTACCTTTTCCATTGAATCAACATTTTCAATCATGTGGTTTTGATCAACCATGATATTCACCCTTTTGATGGGGAATTTAATGTAATTCCATCTCCATTTGTTAATTACAGAAATCATGTAATAATTTCCTAGTGGTCTTATGTACTTTCCTATAGCGTAGCGTAAATGAATCGGATTCCATTACAACTCCATTTTTAAGCACATTCAGGATAGAGTAGTACTAGGATGGGTGATCGTCGGGGAAGTCCTAATGTTTTACATGCCTGTGGAAATTTTTTAATTTAGAGCAATTTGTCCCACACGCATCATGGGAATTGTTATCCTCTCACTATCTCATATAAAATTGAGGTGAAGGAATCTTTTTAAGCATGCAATACGTTGGGATATATGTTAGAACCCAATGTTTTGGGTCTAGTTTTACGCGCACAAACATGGAAGTTGTGCATGCTCATCCAGAAGTTTTACAAGTGCCTAAGGAGATTCACGAAATAATTAAATAGTTCACACATAATACTGGGTTTTTTTAAGAAACACACCAAGTCAAAAGGCATTCAAGGGTGCCCCAATCTGATTTTTTTTAGTTGAGCACATCGATCTGAGTTTTGTTAGTTGCACCAGAAATCAAGAAGAGGCCTGCCAGATGTAATAAAGGAGTCACTGGGATATCTCCTGGAATTATTATTGTTAGCAACATATGAAGACGTGGGGCATCCACAAGATGAGTTGTCCAGGTACTTATGATTTACCGTGATGTAGAGAGCCTATGTGGAGACATGGTAGGTACTACAATTGTGTGAGGCCAGTAGATTAGGCAAGCGAGTGGGGTAGAACAATCAAGGAAAAAACTTCACAATAAAGAAAGATATAAAAGAGAGCTCTCAATTCTGAAAAGGGGCTAGTTAATTTTGGAAGGAATCAGTCTTAGAGATATGATTTAGCCTATTATAATATTTTTATGTATGGATAAGTCTCTTATGTCTATTAATTTTTCTAAATATTAAATCTCAACACAAGGTGCATGCTCTTGTATTCCCACTGTTTATATAGTAATGAGATTAAGTCTTATGGTTGTTCAACTCAATTATTCAACACAATGTGTATCTCTAATATGATGGAATACATATAGTAATAATGATATGATAGTTATGTTCTATTCTATGTCTATTATGATTGAGTAACACTTGTGCATGTATTGTTTTAATTCTTAGTCCTTATTAGATCATCAAACATGAGATACATTGATTCCATTTACAACATTGTTTGGTATGTTTGATCCTCCATCCCTAACACAAGACCTTTTGGTCTCTGTGGTACTTGTTGCATCTCAGGTGAGACCTTCCTCGCCCTTGGCCAAGGATTGATATGTCGATGCTTAGGGGTTTTGTTGGACATGCTCTCGATGAAGTGCGGGTATCAAACCCCCTAATTTTAAGAAGCTTAGTGTTCATGCAAACATGTATTGAAACAACAACGTTTCCCAATGCCAACAAATTGTTCCATTGTCGGGACCCAAAGTGTTATTGAGATTGATGGAGGAAAAGAGAAATGATGTGGCATCCATATAAGGAGGATATTCAAGACTATATATAAGTGAAGGAAGATGTGTTTTCCCTATCATAGACGAAATGATTGCAGGAAAAAATGAAAGAATGTAAAGGTAGATACCTTTGGTATGATATGCATGAATTATTTTTCACATAATTTCCATGTTTGTAGCATGAATGGTTAAAAAGAAAAATGGAAATTATTCGGTTGTGTTACCATCAGAGCCAATAGTATGGGATCAATCGACAATTTACAGTATAAAGGTGTTGGATAACAAGTCGACTTGGGCTATTGATTTCTAGTTTGATCGAGTGAAGGAAGGATACATTAGTGATTCTTTCAGCAAGGCTGAGAGAAAGTTTGAAAAAGGTCCAAGAAAGTGGATGTTAGAAGAGATTCCCATTTGGATAAATATGTTTTTCATAGAGAAAAGAATGGTGTGAATGGAGCTTGGTTGCATGGTTGAGTAAACCCCCAAACGTTTGGGGTGGTTTCTGACAAAGGTGGGGGAAAAGAGATAGAGTATGGATCTAGTGAGGAGGATCAGAGAAGATGTTGAGATGAGGTGTGGACTAGAATGGACCCAAAAGAGTCAAAACATATGTAAGAAGAGGTTACCTGAGGAAGATATTTGAGTGGAAGAGTAGAAAAGAGATAATGAACATTAAACATCACTATTCAATGGATTATTTTGAAGCCTATGAGTACAAAAATTGTCATCCTCACAAATGTAATGAACTTAAGTCATGCACAACACTTATTGAGCAATTCACAAGAATGGTTTTCCTTGTTGCATGAGGAGATAAATTTCAAATCTAAACAATGCTTATTTTAACGTTTATGTCATGTGGGATAAAAAATAAAAAATACCTCCGCGATTTGAAGGATTTCCAGCTAGAAACATAGACATATTCCTCTGACATGAAGCTTGCATTCTAGTTGTTTTTGGGGCATATTCTGCTGAATGAATTTCATGTGATCTCATTCAACTATGTGTGGGCATATTCCACTGGGCATGGGAGTGGGAATGGATATGAGAATATATGTTATGTGTGGATGAACATAGAGGGTCATCACAAAGTTGAACCCAATGCGAGTTGATTAGTGGTAAAACCCTTGATCTGGCCGAATTCGGTTTGTAATGGAAGCACAATCTTCATGTGTGTTGGGTACCATGTTTTGTGTTGAATTGTAGGTAATTTCATCGATTTTTAATTCTGATCGAAGACTTGATTGAAATCAAGAGGAATGTGTTACTGTTTATGTGTTGAACATTTCTTTTTACACAACTAAAGAAGAGTTCTATGAAGTTTATCTCGTGTTGGAGATGTCAAAAAAAATAATAATAATGGTTTTAGATAATAATAATAATAATAATAATCCATGCTTCTTTTTCTTTGTTCTATTTTACTCCATAGAAGATACCATGTGTGGCTCGTCCATGTGCATGATCTTCTGTAAGGACGTTCATTCAAATCCAATCTCTAGAATGAATTACCATGAAGGATTTGAGAGTTTTAGGGAATCAAACTATGCCACTGAGCTCTCAAGGCCGAGAACAGGCATGCATATCATGTTTGCGCAATGATTTCCCGTGATCGTGGGACACCTCCTATCACAAATTGTGGATCTGATATTTCAAATTGAAGTGTACAGATCTCAAACTTCACTTCCACTGAACCTTGGTGTACATATCTCTTAAATTCATATGTCAATACCATCCTTCCAGGTTGAATTTTTCATATCATTAATTGTTGGGAATATCTTTAAACCATTTCCATATATAATAAACAACCACAATGAATTGGCTCTTAAGGATGCCCGATTTCATTATAAAGAGTGTCACCATCGATTAAAAAACATATGACTCAAAAATTGATAACAACAAATGTCATCTTGACTCAGATCTATCATGCAAATCTATCGCTAAGATCCGATATAAAACAATTATAAGAGATTTAGAAATACCTTTGGTGGTGATTATGATTCACAATTGGAAACAATTCTACATATAATCCAGGAAGTTCATTGGTCATTGATTTATTCAGTTTGCTAGAGTCTCATTCTTCATATAGCAGAGAAGTTGCATATGATATTGACACCAGATTCAAGATCAACAGACATCATATTCAATATTCAGATTGATGGTTGTACGCTTAGACTGTGTGATGCCACCTCCTAGAGAGGTTTTCTTTAGATCATAAAATCATGCATAATTTCTAGTCTAGGCAACATTAACTAACTCATTAGTCATCACTTGAGGATATATTACTAATATCCTAAATGAATAATACAAATATAGGTGACAATTAGACTTAGTGATTGGTAAGGTAAGCCATAGGCTAACAATCTCATGACAATTTGAACCTTCCAAGAGTATGTATGTCAAAAACATGATTTTATTATTTCTTTTAATATTTATTCCATGGGATAAAACATAATTAATTTAGTATGTCTTTACTTTGTAGTGTCATTATCCTCTAGGCGTGTGTGGGTGTGTGAACCATGACTCCCCCTAGGACCTATGACATCCCATATCTAAATTATATTCATTTGTATGTTGGATAAAAAAAAAGGAGATTCATATGGATAACATTCCACGGTGGCGTCAAGAGATAACTAAGAGTGTTTTTCAGTTTGATAAGGAATTTCCTATGAGTTTCATGGACTTGCAGGTTCATTTTCTAATTCACCTATTAGATGAGGTTTAATTAGTCTGAGTGGTATCCTATGATTGGATGTTCTTCTTGGAGATCTACATGAAGAAATCGAATGGATTTGTTTGACAAAGGGAAAAAAATGAGGGTTTTATGGCATAGGGTTTCATATCATATGAGTCTTTCTATCATTTTAGTGAGTACATCAAGAAGATCAACAACACACCAGGTGTGATGATTTGGGACAATGAAATGGATGAAGAAAAAAGAGAAGGGGAGCTTCTCCAAATGAATGGAAAAAGGCACTTGATAAAGAGTAAGTGACTTATCGTTTGTTAAATTTCTACACAGTAACTATTCACATTGAACTTCATAGTGTATAATTTGATCTCATACGTACTATATGTCGGTTTGATTTCATGAATGTACATATCAACCAATTAAAAAATCGATTCCATCAATAAATTCATTCTTTACAATTCAAAGGAAACAAAGCCATGTGTCGCAATGTACGAACTTAAGAGGAGGAAATGGGACATTGACATGAAATAATTCAGATGGTTGAATGGTAGAAGCATGCTTTATCCTGATCATTTAAAAGAAAATATGCCAATGATATGCCCCAAAAATTGGTTTTCTAACCAAGTCAGAGAGAAATACGGTGCATCTGGTCGTTACTCATGTGTTGAAGGGGATGCACTAAACATAGGTATTTTGTGCAACAACTCGGTAATAATATCTTTGTGTACATTTCAAACCTCATGATGCAGTTTTGAATTGTAACATCTATATTTTAGATTTCACTAGTCAAGTTATTAGACACATGACACTATGTTTTTTTCATTTTTTTATAGGTGCATTTGCTCCCATCTATCTTGGCATATGGACACAATTGTTACACATAGGATGTTGATTATGTACACATGACACAAGACTGTGGAGTGGAAATCGAGATCGACCAATCTAGTCATGCTAGCCACCATGATCAAAACCTAATATGAGGTAAATTAGGTTACGTTGGAAAGATACAAGAGATCATTTGAGTGGGATTATCTTATTTCCAATGTGTTATTTTTATGTGCAAGTGGTGGGACACCTTTGATTGGAATAATGTAAAGGAAGATCATGATAGTGGGATGATATGTATCAAGTCTAGAAAGATGTAGAATGAATATAAGGATCCTTATGTTTTCCCAAAACACTACAACCAGGTGTTTTTAAACCCACATGTGCTAGATAGGTATTGGTGGTTCGTATTAATACATGACCCTAGATAAAACATATTTCTGAGAACAACAATGTTATCATGACAAGCGAGGAAGATAATTAGGGTGATGACAATGGAGAGTGATATCTACATGTTTTGTTTCATCATTTATACTGTTGTTGTATCTTTTTTTATATATATTTTTATAATTATATTGTTTTTTATTCATCTTGTGATGGAGGAAATGAAAACTTAATTATAACAAATATTTGAACAATTTTAGTTGGTTAACAATCAGTTTCATGCATAATGTGTTTGCCTTTCAAATTATTTGTGATTGCATGGAACGATTGATTGAAATAGAATTGTATATTGTTATTCAAATATATTTATATGTCGTTGCATGTTTAATATACAATTTTAAGAATTATTTTCATGATAAAGTCGTAACAACATGCTTTTAGAAAAAAAATGTCAAACATTTTCCAGTTGGCATGTTAAATAATTGGTAAGATTCACAAAGATTTGCATCCCTAAAATTTTAGGGTCAATATGATTCTTATCATTGCATACATAACGTTTTATAATAAAAAAATTTAATGTAGAAGCATCTATTCAAAAAAAGTAAATAGTACAATGGAAAATAACATTTATTCATATGTAATTTGTTTTTTAAAAAATAATTTAATTAGAATGACTATGCATGAACTATCTATGAAATAGAAAATTGTTTATGGTAATTTTACAATTATAGTTTCAACTGTATTCAACTTTGTAATTTATAAAAATATCTTTTCATTTTTTATTTAAATTAAGTCTTTATGTTTCATATATAAAATTTTGATATAAGTTCACCAATACATAATTAATAATAACTATCATTTAATAAGAACATAACATCGTGATGATAACCATCTAACAAACATAAATATCATATAAAATACACATTTAAATTCGCTAACATCATCTAATTACATATACATCTACCACATATAAACGTCATTAATTAGCTAGCACAAATAATCTAACAAGGCATCATCATTATGATCTAACAAGGCATCATCATTATGATCATATCTAAAAAAACACAAGCATTGTCTAACATCATCATCCCACACATCTAGCAAGTATCTTTTAACATGCACATATATCAAGCACATTTAACAAACATATCTAACATGACCTAACAATGTACATATCAACAACAACATATAAATTATTTAAGTACATCATCATGATCAATAGAAAAAATGCACATCTGATGAACATTGTTATAACATACACATCTATCAAGAACACTTAACAAACATATCTAACATGACCTTACATTATACACATCAACATCAAAATATTGATTAAGTACATCAAGACAAACGGAAAAAATGCACCATATATATATCTATATATATCATGAACAAGTCAAATAATTGTTATATCATCTCTAGTCCATCTGATGAGATAATCATATCTACAATAGCAGTGGAGGCCTGGTCAATAGTAGAAGATGATGGATGGTCAAGGGGAAGTGGTTCGTTGACTCTCTGATGAGAAACAGGTGGTGGATGAATATGTGATTCTTTCTCATCTGGGTGAGGTGAAGGAGGAGGAGGAGGAGGAAGAAATATAGGTGCTCCCTACTCATGATTTGGGTGAGGTGAAGGAGGAGGAGAGGAGAATGTGGATAAGGATCATGGAAGCCCTCATCAATTGATGGGGTACTAGATGAACTAATACTGGAGGAAGAGTGTGTATCATCATCAACCCTCCTCGTTGCTAGTATCCTAGTAGCTCAAACGATATGACACATAAGAGGCATCATATTGCATGGTATATCCCTCCAAATATACAGCAACATAGGATCTTCCCTAATGTCTCGTATCATCATAGGATAGAATCCCACCTCAACCAAAAGTGCACAGAGTTGGTCACCCAACTCCAACCTAAATCTAGTATATGACCTACAATGAATGCCGTCAGGTATCTCCACTCTAGGAACCTAACCCGTTGTGGCCTAAGGAATCATCTCCTCATAATAATATGGCAGGGGGGAGGAACATCCCCAATGAATATGCCAATATCTGCAAAATATATAGTACAAAACAATAGTTACACAGTTTCATTAAACAATTTAATAAAATAACTTAAACAACGTGTTAGAATTAATTTTATTCTAATTAAGTAAGAAAACAAAATGAAACTAGATTCATTTAAACAAAACACTAATATTACCTCTAGCATTTGGTGGCTCATCTGGTGTGAAGAAGATGTTCGGACATCCGTGCCAATCCAACCCCACATAAGGACACAACACCATCACGAACATATGATCAGCCTCACTGGCTAGTAGCCCCAGTGCGTCAGTTGAAATCTTGGTCGAAAACTATGGTTGGCCCCTCTTGGGAATCCTCTCTCCCCACATGTGCATATGCACCTCAGTCATCATCCTAACAGGATGATGGATGAAAGTAAGCCTCATTTTCGGAAACCTCTCAAAAAATAAACAAAACAACTCTGAAGAAAAAGGGAAGTTCTCCCTCCCATGTAGAATAGAACGACATCATTATAAAGCTATACAAAATTTTCATAAAAAAATGGAAGACCATCTAACACATTGTGGCCTCTGTACCAAAGAGTAAACATAATAAAAAAGAGGAAAATTAATGTGCTTTCCATCGTTGGTACAGTGTGCAATGGTCATCACTAACAATGAGAGGCACCTAACCTCTTTTGCACTAAAATAAGTGATCTCTAGTTGTCCACCAGACACCTGAAAATCAATTGGGGAAAGTACATGAACCCAAATATATATTTGAGAGTACATGAGCTAACTTTCTATTGTAACACCTACTGGTATATCAAGGAACTGGGGAAAATCTTCCCCTCTCATGGATAGCCCAATGATAAAATACATATCCTCCTCAGTTGGATGGTACCAATAATCATGCCCAACATGGAATTCCTATCAATGGACATCCCATCGATAGATAAACTACACCAACAACCTGAAGTGCCCCTTCAAGGATGCATCCTCCTCATCCTAATTAAGGAGGCCTACATTACTCAAGAGGACATTGGTCGCTGGAGTAATAGGGTGAGGATACAAATACTTCTCCCTCTCCCTCACCTCCCAATCTCGTACAACATTGTACAAACCAACCCCCTTCTCTTTTTGTTGTTGTTGTTATATCCACTAACATCTCTGCATAATTAACATATGAAATACATCAGCCTCATACATAAAAAATTAAAAAAATCAAGTAAATGCGAATTTTATTTATAAATACAGAAAAACAACTTCTTTCAAAAAATAAGTAAATGTCATCGTCGGTGTGCCCCAAAAATAGTTAAGCACCGCCCGCGATGCGTATATTACTTGTTAGCACCATTGATGGTTCTCCTTTCTAGCATAACACATCGCATAAAAAGAATTATATTATTCTATGCGGTGTGTTGTATAACCTTACCGTATTGTTGCCTGCAGGTTATCCAACGCACCACTAAAAATAATAAAAATTTAAAATATTAAAGAACTGTAAAATAATTAAAAAAAAAAAAAATTTGCAGTGTGTATCCTTTTCCCGACATGCACCAGTGATTTTTTGGAAAGGAGAGGCACTGCACCACTAATTTTTAAAAAATTGTTAATCACGGTACTTAGGCATTTATGCTCAAATTGTTTTATGGAGGTGTGTTGCATAATCATTAATGCACCGGTGCGTAAGATTACCAACACACCACATAAAATAATATATATGATTTATGTGGTGTGTATTCTAACATAATGCCCCAGTGCGTTATCCTTAATTAGACACACTTCCAAAAATTATGTATATTATTTTATGTGGTGCGTTGATAAACTTACGCCCTGGTGCGTTAATGTTTACAAACATACCGCCATAAAAAAATTGACGTTATTTTTTGGTGCACCCTGTAATTTTTCAGGGTGCACCGTCCACAGTGCGAGCCCAAGGACTTGAAAGCACCATGTTGATTTATTTATTTTTAAACAGTGGAAATTTAACTAAATTTTGAATTTTAATCCGCTAAAAGTTTAAGCTATAAAAAAACAAAGAAATTACCTGGACATTTTCTTGTCGAGGAGGCATGGTTTCCACGTAGTAAAAAAAACTGTTTTTTCACACCATTTGGAAAAATTTGAAAGCCACACACTAACAAACAGATGGAAGGAAGGAAACCAAGGGAAGCACTAATGACAGGGAGCTTCAGAGAGGAAAAAGTTGCATTCATGCTTGAGAGCTCTACAACAATGAAAATGGTAAAAATGACTTTTTACCACCAGTAATTTTTTTTATTTAACCCTATTACAATGCACTCTATTGTTAGATGCAACAGTGTCTCCATTATTACCTAGCGCACTGATGAATATATTTTTTAAAATAACCCTGTCACGATATGATATTTTTTAGAGCAACTGGGCACCCCGATGCGTTAGTATTTAAGGAGAGCACCACAACCTTTTTTGAAATGACCCTACCACAGTGCACCATTTTTTAAAACACTAGTGCGTTAGTATTTATATAGCACACTAGAGTATATTGTTTTGAAATAAACCTACCACAATGCACCATTTTGTATACCATCGATGCATCATATTTAAGGATCACACCAGATTATATTTATTTTGAAATAACCCTACAATGGTGCACCATCTGTTAGAGAACTGGTGCGTCAATATTTAATTAACACGTCGACATATTTTTGTTTTTAAATAACCCTACAACGGTGCACGATGTGTTAGAGCACCAGTGCGTCGGTAGTACTAAACGAACTGGTGCACTCTATATTTATAAAAGAACCATGAAAAAAATTATCGCTAAGACCTTTGGTCGCTAGCCTCCACTAGTGTCTTTTGCTATAAACAAATATTTTGGCTATTTTTATAGGGGATTCCACAAAAACCTCCACTAGAGGGTATTTTCCTTATAGTGAAGGTTGAGGAAGCTGACAACAATCTTACAATTCGAGAAGCCATTCTCTGTACCCTCAAAGAAAATTTGGTCATGGCTCAGAATTGCATGAAGCAATAAGCAGATATATCAATTTACTGAAGGGGAATCAATGTTTTTTCATATGCAACCTTATAAGAAGACTTCACTCAAAGTTGAATATTTTCATAAACTTGCTCCCAAATTTTATGGTCCTTATACAATTCTTGAGTGAGTGGGGCTCGTAGCCTACCATTTATCTCTACCTAGTCATTCTAGGATCCATCCTATTTTTTGTGTCTCGTGCTTAAAGAAAGTGATTGGAACTAAGTGTGTAAGATTACCAACACACCGCATAAAATAATGTATTTGATTTATGTGGTGCATCTTTTAACGTAACCCCCCAGTGCGTTGTCGTTAATTAGAAACATTGCGAAAAAATAGGTATATTATTTTATACGATGTGTTGTTAAACTTACGCCCTCGTGTGGTAATGTTTACAAATGTACCACCATAAAACATTTTACGTTGTTTTTCGGTGCACCCTGTAATTTTTCAGGGTGCACCATCCATGGTAGGAGCCCATGGACTCAAACGCACCACGCTAATTTTTTTTTTAAACAATGGAAATTTAACTAAATTTTCAATTTTAATCTACTAAAAGTTTAATGAATTTTAATTCGCTAAAATTTTAAGTTATAAAGAAGCAAAGACATTACCTGGAAAAAAATTCGTTGAGGAGGCATGGTT
>ML780497.1:1013713-1040470 GCA_009831015.1 Picea engelmannii | reverse complement strand
TTTTGTTAGGAGAATTTTATTACTAATATTACTTTACTTCCATAGATATTGAATTAAGTAATTTGGGGTCTGTAACATAACCTGTATACAGTTATAAATGCATTTTACTTAGACTCTTTTCAAATTATATTTACTTGTAGAGATATATATATAGAGTAGTGGACTCAATATTTCCTACAGTAGTCTCCATAAACCTCATTATTTTATGTGCTTTCAGGATTATATTCTGAAGGATTATACGTCATTCTGATATAAATCAGACATTTAAAATATCTCTGAAGCTGTGTTTATAGTTCTTTATCGAATGTATGCACATTTTTGTCCCAATATTTAATATTTTCCTCTCTAATTTTTGTGTGGCTACTTTTAGTTTGAATAGGTCTATAACAATTTGTTTACACAATTTATGTGTGATAAACTTGAATCAAGATAATCCTATAAAATATAAAGTAAAGAAAAATATTAATCCTAACACATTATTTATATTTGAAGATATAATAGTTTTAAATTTTTTCTTGTTGATTACAAAGTTCAAGTTGCAAATTAAATTAAAAACATATATTTTTCTCTGTATTTTTATATATGGCTATTCATCACATATTTAAATTCCATCCAAGATGTCATAAAAATAGTTTGGAATCTATTTTTTTATTTTTTATTTTTTTGTCATTTTATATGTAATTTAGATAAAAATTATGAATATTTTTGTTATTATTTAATTGTAACTTTACTTACACGATTTTTTTTTGAAACTAAATTAGTGTTGTTCATCATCAATATTATGTATAAAATTAAGTCACAAATCTAAGATAGAAATAACATCAAAAATCATATTAGAGATCACAATAAAAATAACATTAACATTAAGTCAAGGACAAATTAATTAGATTCAATCTGTAAATTTAATTAACTGTAAATATATGTGTAAATTTAATTTCTGTAAATTTAATTGGTCAGATTAGTCATCACTCGACTTCACTCGACTTCCTTCCAAATTGCCTTTTCCATGTACGGCCGCAATGTCCCCAATGCAACAATCCCTTTTGCTGCTACATTTTGAAATTTTCCTTCGTTCTTCACTCGATCTTGATATGTTTATCTTTGCAATATTAACTGTGATAAATTTAGTTCTTTAATCCCCTTGTGGGTAGAAAATGGTACTCTTTATATTCACCAAGAAAGAGTCTTCGTTTCAGATAGAAAGAAGCATTCACCAACCTAAATAAAATTGGAAGAAAGGGAATGCACCGACGATGAAGAATCTGCATTAATATAGTAGTCAACAAATAGAAAAAACTTTAAAAGATGAAGTATGTAACAGTCACTTTGCATTGATAGTGAAACTGATAAAAGGCATCAATATTTCATTTCAAATCCTCATTTACAAAGCTAGAAGAAAGAAAAGTTTTAAAATCTACAAAATATCACGTAAAACATATAGAAATAAACCTTGAAAGATGGGTAAAATGTCCACTGCACTTATTCCCACAAATAAAATATGTTACAGTACTTTGCACTATAACAAAAAGACACAAGCAATGAACATTTCATGTCAATGTCTCATTTACAGAACGATAAGAAATAACAAATTTAAATCCAAATGTCTAACTCCAATGCCATGAACTGAGATACCAATTACGATTTCTCCAAAAGTCAAGATAGCTTCCAATTTCAACAAAGATAGGATGAAAAGTATGAATACTTAGAAATAGAACAGAATTAACAATGCCCGAGAAAATTGATATGAACACAATGGAAAGTTCATAGTAGAAATGCAATTTGAACTTGCATATTCATTCAAGAAAGTAAAAAATGCAATTGGAACTTGCATCTTCATTCAAGAAAGTAAAAAATGCAATTTGAACTTGCATATCCATTTAGAAAGTCAAACTTTCCAACAACTCTTGTGAACTTGACCTAGGAGAATATTCCTAAGTTTGTTCGTGCACCCTTTCATAGTGATATCATAGATGCACTTACCCAAATTTGAACACACAACCATCATTCTTCATATTGTAAAATGTACACTTATCCACATTTCACAGCCCCAATTCTAGATGTATATTTTTCTATTTGCAATAAAAAATTTCTTATATAAAATGTATGCAAAGTTTGTTAACTTCTAATTCAGAGAGTCCCAATTTTGATTGTATATTTTCTTTCCAACACTGTTGATGCACTAACTCAACAAGTTGACTGGTCCAACACTCTCCATTTTGATCAAATTATTTGAAATGCATGGCTACTTTTGTTGCTTATTTAGAATGAAGAAATATACAAATGAGAAAATTATTGTGGTGTTCTCCAATATCACAAATTTAAGGTCTCTACTAAGGCAACACTCAGGAGGAGATGCAAAAAGAAAGTAGACAACAAGTACTTCTAGGTTCAAAGAAAGCATAAGAAATTTAAAACATCTACCACCAAGCATAGAGAACCAACTTGTTCACTCAAAGTTTAGCTGTCGAGATATTAGGAAGGTCTATTTCTCGCAAATTTTGTAGGCTCATTCCTATGTACTAAAAGTTCAAGCTCCCTAACCTCATTCCTAGACCATTGTTGACCATTGAAAATTAGTGAAAACAATGTGAAATGGTGGCAACAGTACCTTAGACATGTTGTGACTTGCAAATCTCAAAGCTGTGTTGATTAATATTTAGTGAATATTTTTTATTTTTTAGATTGAGATTGTGTTGTAATTATTTAAATATCAAGATTGTGTGATAATGATTTAAATATCTAATTAGTAATTTTACAATTTTATATTGAGATTGTATTATTTGTATTTGATGGCTTTTCATATTTTTTTTTCTTGTTATTGGAAACATAATATAGAACTAAATAATTATGACATGGTGAAATTGAAATCAATTAGGTGGTGCAATGTTTAATAATTTTTTATAAATGTTAAAATAGGTGAAATATAATAAAAAAGTAGAAGATTATTACATGGTGAAATTCACAACAATCATGTGGTGCAATGTTTACTAAATTGTTATAAATGTTAGAATCGATTTTTACTATATTATTTTGGAATTGTTGTGTATAGTCAATGTACAATTATGATTTATAACATTTTTTATCTGAAATTTAATTTTTTTATTGAGAAATTATGATTTAAAATAAAATTTATATTTGGGTTAATTAAACATTTAGCTCACATATATAATATATATGTGAGTTATCCCATGCATATAATATATATGTGAGCTATCTCACATATAATATATATGTGATCTAGCTCGCATATAATATATATGTGAGCTATCTCACATATAATTAATATGTCATCTAGCTCATGCATATAATATATATGTGAGCTAGCTCACATATAATATATGATAGGCCTCTGTTTATGTTAGCTTATGACATTTAACTATCCTGTGCCTAATCTGATTCCATTGTAATTTGCCGAATCATTCATATTACTTGGAGCTAATCTAGGCATCACTCCTAATTATAGTGTACATACTATTGAACATATCTTAATCATAGACCACCTGAATCATAGAAGCATTACCATTAGTTAATACATATCAATATTACATATATAGGAAATGGTATACATCTTATCATATGTGTTCAATTACTAATATAACATGACACATACCATATATAAGTTGGGCATCACTCCTAGTTATAGTGTACATACTAGTGAACATGCAATAATCATAGACTAATTGAATCATAGAAGCATTACCATTGGTTAATACAGATCCATTTTACATATATAGACAATGGTATACATCCATTTTATTTCTTATTATATACTGCCCTTTGTAATTAACAGTCATGTTGTTTGCTTCATGACCCTATGTTATAGCTCATACAACAACTTTTAACTGTAACTGGACAAATAGGGAAGAGGTTAGTAGTATCCCTATTCAATGGAATTACTTCCTTATAGTGATCATTGTTCTGGTACCAGGATGAGATTCACAGTATGGAATATTATGGAATTAATGAGAAGCAATATCACTGACTACTACACAATGAGAGATTCAAACCAGTGTAATTCGTAGTTCATAATCAGATACATTACTCATATAAGGAAGCTATACTCATAGTTAGTTTTGTACTATTTTCCATATTCAAGTAATGGAAATCAATGGTAATAATATAAGCTAATCCACAATCAATGGTAATAATCTAAGCTAATCTACAATCAATCATGAAGGTGAAGAAGAATTTGTTTTCTCAAAGAGGGAAAAAAAAACACAAAATTCTTCCACAAATATATCATTCAATGAAGGCATCACAATTGCATCACCTCGTCAAAAGATAGAAATGGAAACAATGTGGTAAAACATGATGACATAGAATAAGAGTTAGTCAACTTCTTTTAGGATCAACTCACTGAACTAGCAACAAAGTGAAGGTCGACTATTCAAAAAAATATTCAACACATCCTGCAGCTAGTCTCATTGGCATAGAACGATTCCCTCGTGTGTCCCATATCTACAGAGGAAGTTGAGAAATAATTCTTTGAGATGCTTAAAGGAGAATCATCGGGTACTAATGGATTTACTTCATATTTTTATGCAGGAGCATCTCCAACAAAGAACAAGTGTGGGAGAAAGTTGGGCACACTAGCGCATATTTTCAAACATTTTGAATTTCAAAAGATCAATGTATTAATGAGATATCTGACAAAAAATTTTGAGTTATAAATATATTTAATGATTGGAGGTTGAGCCATCATGTAATATTTATGGGGGAATGTGTTTTTTTTTATGAAGCTGATCACAATACAAATTTGGAGCTTGCGCTCTTATCTGTCTGACTCAATATTTATTGTAATAAGGGTTAAGTAGTTGATAACATTCAATTCCATTAAGATAGTGTAGAGTAGTTGGAGGGAAGAAATCAAGAGAGTCCCTTTGTATAAAGAATTGTATTACTGTTGAGGAGAGGATGTTGAATCTAGTGTGTATATTTCCATTGTAAGCTAAGAGCTAAGAGATATAGAGAAATATTGTATGAATGCATGTAAGTTCCAGTTGGATGAATATAACCGAGGAACATATTGTCTCAAATGTGTGTTGTTTTGTGTCTATCTGAATGAGTAAATGGTAGGCCCTATGGTGTTTTTCAATTCTCTATTATTTCTTGTTTTTTAATCCATGACTGCATTTTCTTTGATGAATGTATGAGTCACTATGAAGAGTGAATAAGTTTCAATAGTTTCTCTTCATTGAGTGAATGCAAGGAGTGCATAGTGTCCACAAGGAGTGTGTGACCGAGTCTATTTTTGCTCGAAAAATCAGAAGAGATAGTGAATATTATTTCTGTAAGGAGTGCATTGACGTTCACAAGGACTGTGTGACAAAATTTTCAGACTCAAAATATCAGGAGGGACATTGTGATTTCAGTCACGAGAGACAGAAAGTGGTTGGAGGATAGTCGCAAGGAGTGTGAGGCCATCCATAGGGAGGGTTAAGTTGTGAATGAATTTTTTTTTCAAGGTGTGCAGAGATTAGGAATTCGACTAAGTGTCGAAGAGATTGTTCATAGGAAGATGATGAATTAAATCTTAGGAGGAATAGTGGTGGAAACTCTTCAAGGGAGAGAAGTCCTTGAAGTTTCCATCCAAGAAAGTGGAAAATATTAGTCCCAGAGGGAGACAAGTGATTCCAGACCATGAGATCTGTTAAGGCTACGAGGACGATATTCATGGAGCGCTTCGGTACTTCAGAGTTTGACAAGTCTATAGCTTGACAAAATCAAAGTCACGAAGTCTGAAGTCGTGATTCAATATTGATCATTGATCACTGAAGAGTATGTGGAAACGGATTAAGGAGTTTGAGAGTCAGAAGATCGGAGGTTGTGGGCGGAAGTCCCAAAATTTTGTGAAGTCACGAAGTCCGAACATAGTGGGGCCAATGGATCCGAGGAGATGCATGGTAGATGTTTGGAAGCTCAGAGAAGAGAGCTTCAGGAAAGGGTGAGAGAAGGATTCAGGATATCCCTGAAGTCCAAACTGTGAAGAGACAGACCCATGGTCATAGCCCTGGTCACTTGTGGAGGAGGCCTGTGTGTGTGGGTAGAGTATTTTTGGGTGCCTGTAGGGACCCGAGGAGTCACTATGACTTAGTATCTTAACGATCCTAGACCGGGAGGTCGAGCAACCCTTTGGAGGGACGGGGGTTTGCGCCAGATTTATTTTTTAAGCATGTTGGCCCCTAATAAAGTGGGACACATGGGCCTTAGTATAATACTCCCACCTTCACTCCAATTTTATCCTAGATCTAAATATAACCTTCCTCACCTTCATCCCGAAGGAAGACAAGGTGGAAAACCCCAACAATTTTTGCCTAATTTCCCTTTGTAACATGGTCTCTAGAATCATCAATAAAGTCATCTAAGTAGAGGGGAGGCAAATCTTGGATTGGGTTATCCTTTCCACATGGTCATCCACTCTCTAAAAATTTCCAAAACCCTCAGTATGCTCTTAAAATTAGATATGTATAAATCCCTCGACAAGCTAAGTTGGAAATAAATTGATCATACTCTTCACGCCTTTGGCTTCTTCCATGCCTAGATACAATTATTACTTTCCCTTACCTTATATTATTACTTTTCAATACTGGTCAACTACTCCCCTTCTTGTACTTTCTCCCCATCGAGCAGTTTCAAGTAGAGATATCCCCTCTCAAGCTTCGTCTTCATCTTGATGGATGAACATCCTGACAGAGCCATAAAAATGACTATGGTAGAAAATAAAATGAAGTATTGTGTGTTGAATATGAGGATCATCCCATATCCAATCAACAATTTGTTGATGACACTATGCTCGTGGCTTACTCTACAACCAGAGAATCCAATGCTATCCAACAGGTCCTTTCAGATTTCATGGACTTGTCAAGTACCACTATCAATATCTCAAATCTCAATTTTTTTTCTTTCACACTACCTCTGTTGTACAGGTTCACATCTATAGGATCCTTGGATCCAAAGGATATCTCTTCCATCAAAATATATTGGTTCCTTCTCACTGAAAATAGATGATGAAATTCATCATGGGAGGACCTTGCTCCCGAATGAACAAGAAATTGTCTAATTGATCCTTCAGAATGCTCAATGCATCATGAAAGTTGGTCCTTCTCAAATATATCCTTCATTCCATGCCTCTTTACTTGTTTTCATCCATAGTTTCTCCCAAAGCGATCCTGAAATTTTTTTGAAACCTCCAAAGATCCTTTCTGTGGGGTGGAACTTGCAAAGAAAAGAAATAGGATTTAGTCACTTGAAAAGCTTAGTCTCCCTAACCTCAAACGAGGAATCATTCTAAAAGACCCATATGTCCCCATATTATTATATGGAACTAAAACATGGTGGCATTGAATGACATCAAACAATACTCTACATGCCCTCCTTTGGTGAAAGAAGTACTACCCTCTCATAGAGCCTCAGGACCTAGTCATACTTTCAAGAAATATTTCAAGCTCCTTAATATGGAACAATGTCTGGAAAAAGAAAGATATTATCCACACTCATTATTTTTGGGAATTCAATGATGGAACAAATGCTTTATTTTGGGATGAAACATGGAAACAACTTCCTCCTTTCCACCACAATATGGAAATTATTTCGAATGGCCATGAGTAGAATTTTCAACTTTTTCTTCTATTGTTGGAGTTACTTCACACACACTTAGGATTTTTTTTTTCTAGGGTTTTTCCTTGTTTATTACTCATAATTAGTCACTATCCAATCTCCTATATTTTAGGAGAGAATATTCCACCTAGAGAATATTCTCTTTCAATTGACACTTCAGTTTGACTAGTTGAGTTGAGTTTAGATGTTGCATTGGGATCATCACCATGAAACATTGATATCATCACCATGATAATTCAACCTTGCCTTTGTATCATCACCAAAGTGTCACATTATCCTTGATTTCATAAGTTAACTCCTCACTACTCTTTGTTCAATCAGTTAACTGAAGACTAGTTGACTAGTTAACTCAACTAGGTGGCAGTTCACTCCCGTAACTGCCTGAGAGACTAGAATAAGTGGTAGTTCACTCCCTCAAGTGCTGGTGTGTGTCCATATCACTCTAGACCACCACTATGGTGCATTGGTTCACCTCAAATCAAACTCATTGAGATATACAGAGTATACCATCTGTAGATTATTCATTATTCACAATGGTTAATGATAATTCTTCCATTCTTTCTCTCTATAAGGACTCTACCCTAGAGCCTTATAAAATGCAATTTAAAATAGAGGATAGATGAATGTTATCCTTTACATTTTAATCATCAACAAATAACCATTTAATATTTTGCAAAAATTAAATTTATTAACAACATGAAAATAAATTACATAACAACCACATAAAATAGCATATTCAATAGCTTAATGAAAACCACCTAAAATCATGTCCCCGAGGTGTAGGATAGTCGGTGACAGAGTGTGTTGTTAAGCCACTCCTTGATGTTAAAGTCACCGGTTCGAAACCTGTGGGGACAAAAAATCCAACCATGTTAAGGGTTGGTGTGGCTCAGGCCGGTGCGATCCCCGGGTGATTTTGACGGCTTAGATGCCCCTGAGTCACGGTTTCTCAAGCCATAGGTTAATCGCGTACCCAACAGGTCTCGCACAAATTAACAAACAAAAAAAAAGAAAACCACCTAAAATCATGAAAATACATACCTCTGTCTGATGTTGTTTCTCCAATCTCTGTCTGTCCTCATTGCTGCTCTGCCCAAACTCTACCCAAAACCAAATGTTTCCTCCCTTCCAGCTAGGAACAGAGCTTATCCGGCTCCCTAGCTCCAAGATTCCATGAGGATTCCTAGCCCCCGAGCCCAAAACTCCTAGCAACCTAGCGCACCCTTGTAACAATCCACCCAAACTCTAGACCAAACCAGAAAAATACCAAACAGAAAATACAGTCCTTCTCTCCAAAAATAATGCTTCCTCTCCCCCAAAATTTCAAAAGTCCTCTCACGAAGGCCTCTACCCCCTCATATACTCTTCCCATTCACTGACTCCTACCTTCCTTTAATTCCACCCACCTTATCCCTCCATTTAATACCTTATCTCTCCATTCAATACCCTATCCCTCCATTCAATACCTTATCCCTCCATTCAATGCCCTTTCCCCTCATACGTAAAGTTTTCTAATAATAAATTAAAATTTATTAAGCCTTTAATTTGTTATCCAAACATTAAATGTGTTAATTAATCAATTAATTAATTAATCAACATATATTAAACAATAATTAATTAATTAATTAATATTATTAATAAATAATCATCATTTAACTAATACACATTAGGACAGTTAATTATTTAGTTAACTATACTTGATAAACCTTAAGCAACTATTTAACTAGGGTTGTTACATACACCCACCCTTCAGGAAACTTCATCCCGAAGTTAAAGTATTTTATGATACAAGGGAAAAGAAACATGGTTCACACATTCCTTACAAATAACCGACATTTATTAGTAAGTAAGCCAAGAAACTCATACATACTAGTGTACATGTGCAAGAAATGCATGTGTAGCTAGTGCATACAAGTCTCTTTCATGTACTAATATCAATAACTATCATCTCTATAGTAATTTCCATATGTATCCAATCCATTCACCAAGACTATTCATTTTATAAAAGAAAATAAATCAATCAAATGTTTGTGAAATCTTTTAATTACAATTATCGAGCTCAACAATGTTATTTAGACAATTGTAGTTTAGTTACATAATTATGAATATTCATATACATATACATTTTCTTTTCAGAAGGAAAAACAATAAATTCCACCATAAGACAAATCTCCATACACTCTCAACTATTTCTACTCATCCTTCCTCCCTAACTTACTTCCATCTTCCAATCCTATCCTTCCTCTGCTAGACTATCTTGGAGCGTCAACTATATTGACCTAACCCCAAATAGAACCCGTAAGTGGAAGTGTCACTATCTTGACCAAGCTTCCCCAGGAGGCAACTAACAATCATCATCACATGTCTAGGGGAGCGTGAACTAACATCGTCCTCCAATGACTTCAGGTTTTGGAGGATACACGGTGGGAAATGCCTCCACCCCTCCTAACAGGACTAGGGTCCACACCCTACAATGGAATATACAGTGGCACCATGTTGCTGGGAGTTTTGTCATCGTCTATTCAGTTTTGGGCAGTCTCACCGCCTGAAATCCTGCACTGGTCCATATATCATAGCAATGCATCCAGAACAATATAATTTCACATACAAAGATTCATACCATATTGTTTCTCGGCCAGTGGTCATGACATCCACTTTCATCATTATTATCCCTTGGCTATTTCATAGCCATAAACTACAGATTAGTCTGTAACACAAACTCATACATTTCTATGCATTATCATCATGTAATTGCATACAACCATAATTTCTATTCGGTATCCGTGTACCAACAACTTTAACATCAAAGTTTTCAACTTAGAAATAGATCTCATAATATTCCATAATCTAATCAACGACACCTATTCATAAAATTATCATTTACAAAATAGATTGCATCATATCCAACATCATTCTAATAGGATTCTCATTCACAAAATATGTTACATCATATCCATCATCATCAATAACAATTAGACATTCATAGAATTTACATTCACATAGTAGATTGCATCATATCCATCCTCATCAATAACATTTAACATTCATGAAATTTACATTCTCACAATATATCGCATCATATCCATCATTATCCAAATACATTTAAACATTCATAGAGATTCATACATCTTAAAAGTTCAAGTGTATCATTTAATAGTTTCACTGTGAATAGAAAATAAAAGTGTTTAGGCCTCAGGTAATCCTGGCTGTCTAAGTCAAAAGGTGGTTTTACATACACCCAACCTTCGAGAAACAAATTCTTGAGGTGGTCAAAAAAGTGAGGGATAATCTCATCATAGTGTCTCGGTGTCTTCCCAAGTAGCAAATCTTGGACTATACTTGTCCCACTAGACCTTAACTTGGTCTACCAGATGGTTCCTGAGTTGTCGAAATCTATGGTCCAATATGCGTAACGGTTCTACCGTGAGGGTTCCCACATCCGACACCTGCAATTCCTTCCAATTTAGCTTATGTGATTCATCAGCAACATAATGACATAGAACAGATACATGAAAAACATTATGAGTTTTATGCAAGTGGGGTGGCAGTACAAGACGATAGGCAATGGGTCCAATTTTCTCTTGGATTCTAAATGGTCCTATAAATCGAGGTGACAACTTTTTCCCCTTCCCGAACCATATGGTACTCTTATTAGGCCTGATACAAATGAAAACCTGGTCTCCCACTTTATAACTTTGGTCGGTCCTGTGTGTATCCGCATAACTTTTCTACCTATCCTGTGCTTCCTTTAGTCTCTACCTAATCTGAATCACCCGTTCCTCCATATCTTGAATAAATTCTAGCCCAACCGTTACTCGGTCTTCTAATCTATCCCAACTCAATGTTGTTCTACATGGCCTTCCACACAGAGCTTTGTAGGGTGGCATTCCGATGGAGCTATGAAAACTGTTATTGTAGGAAAACTCTACCAAAGGTAGGTATTTCTCCCAATGGGTTTGATTATCCATGACATACATCCTAAGAATGTCTTCCATGACTTGATTTACTCTCTCATTTTTCCCTTCTGTTTCAGGATGATAAGCTGTGCTTAAGTTCAACCGAGTCCCCAACGCTGACTGCAAACTTGTCCAAAACCTAGAAGTGAATTTGGAGTCCCTATCTGAAATGATCTTCTTAGGTATCCCGTGCAAATGGATAACCTCACTTACAAACACATGTGCCACATTAGTGACATCATAAGTGTCTCTAACCGAAATAAAATGAGCACTCTTGGTTAACTTATCAACTATCACAAGAATGGAATTGTGTCTATGATATGTGAGCGGCAACCCCACAACAAAATCCATAGAGATGACTTCCCACTTGGACATGGGGACATCATGTGGTTGTAGGAGGCCTGCCGGGTGGTGGTGGTCAGCTTTCACTTGTTGACACTCTAGGCACTTGGCGATGAAATGGACCACATCGTGCTTCATGCCTACCCAGAAGAAGATCTTCCTCATGTCTGCGTACATCTTCTTCACACCCAGATGCGCACAATAAAGTGCTCTATGGGCTTCCTTCAGTATGATGCTTCGAATATCCCCATCTTCAGGGATGTACATCCTTCCCCCATATCTCAATAGTCCATCTTCTTCCAGAATATACCCTTCATACTTTGGATCTAATTTCCTCCCACTATAAAGGTTTGAAGTAACCTCTAAATACCAACTGTCTCCTTGGATTTGCGCCATCACACGTTCCCTCAGATTGACCTTTAAGGGTACCAGGGAGAAGACACGTGGTCTCCTACTGAAGGCATATGCGACCACATTTTCCTTTCCTTTGATGTATGAAATACCAAAATCGTACTCACTCATAAACTCACTCCATCACCTTTCCCTAGCATTTAGATCCCTTTGAGTGAAGAGATGTTTTAAACTTTAATGGTCCATTTTGAGCTCAAAGTTTTTCCCCACAAGATAGTGCCTCCAAAGTTTTAGAGCTAGCATTATAGCTACAAACTCTAAATCATGAGTCGCGTATAGCTCTTCGTGTTTCTTCAACTTCGTTGATGCATAAGCAATCACTCCTCCATCCTACATTAGCATGGCCCCCAACCCTTTCTTCGAGACATCCGTGTAGACTGTGAAGTCCTTTTCCATATCCGACACTTGTAGAATTGGCGCACTAGTTAGTAACCTCTTAAGCTCAATGAATGCACTATCACATTATTCTTTCCATTCATACCTGACCCCCTTACACTGCAAAGTGGTGATGAGTTTCACTATTTTTGAGAATCCTTCCACAAATCTCCAATAATAACCTGCTAGCCCCATGAAGCTTCTCACCTCATGGGCATTTTTCTGCACTAGCCACTCCATAATGGCCTTTACCTTTTTTGGGTCCACAGAGATTCCTTCACTGGAAATGATATGACCTAAATAGTGGATTTCTCTCTGGAAGAAGGAACACTTTGACAACTTCCCATACAATTTTTTATCTCTAAGGCAGGACAACACCACTTGTAAGTGTTCCTCATGGTCTCTTTCATTTTTGGAATAGATGAGGATGTCATCTAAAAAGACTTGTACAAAATGGTCTAAGTACTTCAGGAATACCCCGTTCATGAAGCTCATGAATACTGCTGGCGCATTGGTCAATTCGAAAGGTACTACGACAAAATCGTAATGTCCAAAACAAGTTCGAAAGGAATTTTTTGGGATATTGCCTTCCTTAATCCTTAATTGGTGATACCCTGATCGCAAATCAATCTTTGAGAATACCTCTTCCCCTTTCATTTGATCAAAGAGGTCATCTATTTGTGGCATTGGGTACTTATTTTTCAATGTAGCACGGTTCAAGTCCATGTAATCTATACATAGTCGTAAGGAACCATCTTTCTTCTTTACAAAAATTACTGGTGCACCCCAAGGTGAGACACTGGGCCTTACTAGCCCTAAGTCCAGTAACTCTTTCAACTGCATTTGCAACTCACAAAGTTCTGGCGCTGTCATCTGATACAAAGTCTTGGAAATTGGTTTTTCACCAGGCTTTAGATCAATAGTAAAATCAAGCTCCCTCTCAGGAGGTTACCCTGGTAACTCGTTCAGAAAAACATCCTTATATTCTGACAAAATTGGGTACTGATCCAAGGAGGGTCCCTTCCTTTCATTCACCACTTCCACTACATAAAGTTGACACCCTTGCCTCATGCACCGCTTAACCTTCATAGTTGAGATAAATTTTAATGACACCTTTCTTCATACACCCTAGATCTCTACTGGCTTTCCTTCGTCATCAACATAGAGCACCCTTTTTGCAAAACAATCTACCAAAGCTTGATGAGCTTCTAACCATTCCATTCCAATGATTAGGTCATACGCCTTGAGAGCAGTAACGTAAACCTTCCACTTGGTAGTACACACTCCTAGCTATACTATACAATTATCAACACTAGGTCCTACCGCTTGTTTTTCCCCCAAAGCCATCTCGACTTGTTTAAAGTCATTATGCTCATAGGCTACCAACCCACTCTTTTCTAATGAAGATGGTGAAATGAAACTATCTGTAGCACCAAAATCAAATAAAATCTTAACATTGATATGATTTAGCGTACCTGATGACTCCACCACCGTGTATTGATGTTCTTCCTGGCGATTATTAACTGCTACGTAAATCTGGTGGCTTCCACTTTCTCTTCCCATCAGGGCCTTTCCTTCTCTATGCACAAATCCTGATTGTAACTCTGGGCAGTCATACTGGTAATGGGGTCCTCCACATCTCGAATAGGTAACATGAGATTGAACCTACGCACTGTTCTGTGACTCTCTATGAAATGAGTTCCCTCCTCTAGAATCCCTGCCCCTACTGGCTGCTCCCTAAGATGGCCGTGGACCTACCTACATCATTGGTGATGAACGGGATGCTGCACTTGCTGCCCAAAATCCCTACAGCTACTATCCTTGGTGCGACTCTATTACCATATGGAGGTGGCCTTGAGCCCCCTCCCTTGGGAAATGTCCTAGGGGCCTTCCCCATGAATCCAAGATGATGCGGAAAGGTCGGTCTCGTACCTCCAGTTAAGTTCATGTGTTCCTCCACATAACGTGCATTTTCCATAGCTTCCGCTACGGAAGACGGTTTCCACATCCACACCATAGCCCTTATTTTAGGGTTTAACCAATAGGCAAAGTGTTCTACCTGTCGTTGGTCATTATCCATATATGAAACATATTTGACCAATTCCATAAACCTAATCTCATATTCTTCTACGGTTCTGTAAGTGCTCCTACCTGCCATTCCTCATAGTAAGCTGGCAGATATTTCCTTCGGAACCTCTCCTTGAAAAGTTCCCAAGATACGGTGTCTAGGGTAAGATGCAGTTGCCTTTCTAGGTTTCCCCACCAATTCAAGGCACTGTTTATTAACTGAAAAATCATTATCCTCGCCTTTGAAGTGGACACATAGTCTCTTAAGGAGAAACACCTTGTCATGCCTTCCAACCATGCCTCGGCATGTTCGCTGGCACAACCCCCGACAAACTCCAGAAGTTTGATCTTCTGTAGTTATCTAGTGATGTCTTTAGGTGGAGGTCCTCCCCCTGAATCCATCAACACTTCTGGGTTACCCGTTCCAGATGGTGGAGTCTCCACTTCGATCCCTACTGGTTGACACCCTTTTAAAGTCTCATTTATGGCCTCCAAAGAGCGTAGTATGAGAGCTAGTCTAGGTGATGGTGGTGGCGGCACTGGTGGTCCCTGCGAAGATGCCCCTCTGCCTCGATTTCTTCGAGTCCTAACCATCATGTATGATTTAACCTGCATCAACCAAAGTTGTTAGGGTGAGTTCAAGGACATTTCACATTTGCGCAACTTAAACTAGAAAACAGGGTTAGGCGTAATTTTTTTCTTTTACTTGTCTGTAAATAGATGTTACTCTCTTTAGGGGAAGTGGCTAGGTTAGGGTTAAAGTGTCTAAGATTGATGTCTTTTCCTAAGAAAACTATTGACCCTCTCGCTTGGTAGTTACGCTAGCACTGTACCACACTCGCCACAGTGCATCAGATCCCTTATAGGGTGCTTATCATTATACCCCGATTCTACCTTGACTATTCCCCATAACATGCATCAAACTCCCACTACTCTACAAGGGATTTTAACTTTTATAAATTATAAAGTTACACTATTACATTCATTAGTCATAGGGATATATATATATATATATATATATATATGATTAATAATCATAGGTTTCAAACCCATTATTAACATTAAAATTTTATAATGTTAACACGTTGTGCACAAAATGCTCCCTTGTGGGTTTGGTGCTTGGCTTTGGATGGTGGAATGGAATGGAAGGGCTTGGCACTTGGCTCAATGGTTGAGGGCATGGAACTCCATGCTTGGTTAACTAGGATAATTGGAGATTATACTTCGGGATATTACTTTGTTACTATTGATAATTAATTAATTTATATATATGAATTTATTTTGTAAAAGCGATATGTGTGGCGCATTGGTGTTTGGTCATTTCTTAAGGTGCTTGGGCTTGGTGGAGGTTGTGGGTTCAAAACCCATGGACTCAAAACTTATTATTTATTTTTTTAACTTTATTATTATTTTTTATTATATAGTTATTATTTTTTTTAATAATTAGCATTTTTTTTTTAACAATTTTATACTATCTATAAAAAAAAACGTAATTTAAAAGAAATTAATTAAAAATAAAAATAAAAAAAATTATTAAATAAGAGAAATTTAAAAAAAAAATTAAAAAAATAAACTAAATTTTCTTTTTTATATTTGAAGTCAGGCATCGTGGGTACATGAGGTCCACGTGCCCTCCTTCCCAGGGCTCTCATCCTCAACCCTAAATTACTCTCACCTTTATCTCCTCGAACCCTAGCCTCACTCGACCCTTTTCATTCTCGTTTTCTTTTTCTTTAAATGCTCTGCAGAGGTAAAGGATGAGGCCGGCAGCCGTGGCCATCCCTCTGCTCGGTCGACCCTGGTATCCATGAGTTCTAGGAATGGAGGGCACGTCGAGCACAGTGGTGCGTTCCCTCTACTCTCTTTTTTTTCTGGCAATTGGGCTCCATGTGAGGCCACCCCTTGTGGGTTTATCCTCCATGTGATTAGGCACTTGGTTGATGTCTTGAACTTGTCTGTTGTAGGTTTGCTTGTCAATTTTCTGAACTTGTCTGGCAATTTTCTGAACATATCTGTCGTTTGTTTGTTTGGTTGATGGAGTCGAGGGTTCCATTCCCATCGATTTCCATAACCCGTAGCTCTCTTTTTTTTGGACTCGGTGTTTGTGCTTGATTTACGCATGAGCTGGTGGACACGTAGTGCACTTGTTACACCCCTGGTGGGATCTTTTCTTGGTGCTCTGTCTCAAGCTATGGATGGGAGTTTGGTTGGTGCGTTGGTCTTGTGTATTAGTAGAGTGTGTGGCTTAGTGGTTGGTCGTGGGTTCAAAACCCTTGAGCCCCTATTCAATTTTTTTTTTGAGCTGGGTCTATGTATAATATCAAACAATAACCTTGATTACACTGTCTCCTTGGGTCATTTCCATTGTTCATTTTTTTTTTCTCTTTCTCAGCTCAAGGATTTCTGGTTTTATCTCTGCGTAGTGGCCCACACATGGCCCTAGATCCATGGCCGACTACTTGAAAGGTGAAGCCATGGTCTCCATGGTTGGCCTCTTCCCTCGGTTTTGTGCATGATAGTTTTGTGAGGTGGACTCAGCTTTGGATCAACACGATGTGGAATGGTTCGTAGCTCGATTTTCAGCACATTGCTTGGCTTTGTTGCAGGTTATTGGTTTTGTGCGTTTTTGGGGTTTGAGGGTTTTTTTTTTGTTTCAGGAGGAGAAGGAGTACGACATATCTATCTTGTGGCCGAATTTGAAAAGAAATATTTGGTAGTCCCCTGGACTCAACAATGGCCATCTTGGTTGGTAGCACTACTCTGCATGACCATGGTGTCACACCTTCTTCAATGTATTTTCAATTAATGACACCAAAGAGCTTGCATGCAGTTCGTAAGAGTTGCTTGAGTTCAGTCAACTTGGGTTTGATTATGACTGGATTGTCATTTTTAAATATTCTAATTTCAGAATGTAACCTATGCACAAATATTTTGTTTGTTCATTTTTCTAGGTTTTTTTTTTTTTTTTTTTTCATATAAAGTATTCATGTATGTTTACATCTAACATTAATTTTTTTTGTTTGAGCTATAATTGATATACTTCCTCCCATAGATATCAATGGAGTATATGTTGTCTTAATGCCAAGGGCGTTTTGGAATGTATAAAGTAAGAAATCATCCGACAGATATTAGTACAGTGTACTAGTTCATTTATTTGTTGTATAATTTATATGATTTTGCAGCTTGGCATGTGTTGTATATTGCAATTTGATAAATGCTAAGTGTGATGCACATCTTCTACAAGTTTTTCTTTATTGTATGGTTGGCCAGTTCTGATTTTATATGGATCTCTATTCCCTATTTTTCTGATTCACTCTAAGTCGTTTAGAGTTTGCATTACCTTTCCAGCTGACATCTTTCACAGTGAACTTATCAGATTGTAATTCTATATCGTTTAATTTTTTTTTATATTGTAGTGTTGAATAATTTCTATTGATTCTTTTGGTGCTGACTTCAAGAATCATGAACTGACTATTTTTAGGCTATTCTTTCCTTTTAGGTAGGTTTTGATCTAGTAGTGATCAGATGAGATGGCTAGATATTTATGAAGGGTTTATTATGCAATAACATTTCAACGTGATTTTTTTTTTTTTTAAATCGAGAGTATCTTTTGTACCAAAAGAAGCATGGAGGACCTGATTTGAGGAGAACCCTCTAATATACCAAGTTAAAATGCACGATAGAGGATAATTATGAGGCATAGTCACTGATCCGTGATGGGTAATCTACTAATCTAGGGAGTGTGAAGGTTAGAAGAAATTACTACCTTGGTAGCCTGGGACAATGATACAACAACGTTTTTAATATAAGAACAACATTCATTTTAATATGAGAACAACATTCTCATTGAGAACTAAGCATTTTCAGCTTGCAACTGGCTTTTCATTTGATTGAAAAATTATATTTTCACCATCATTTATTAGTAGAATTTCTACAACAATTCAATTTCTTTTGTTTCCTTTCCCAAACATGGCTTAAATTTTAGGAATTTTCACTACCCTCAAAACAGGTGTTGGTGAAGTTTTGCTTATGTCTTCCTCTGTAATCTAATCCAAGTCTTTGAAGTCTTCTCTAGAGTTTAAATGCTTTTTTTTTTTAAAAGAATATATATATATATATTAATGTAGTATGACATACACAGAGAGTGGCAAAACATTAGAGAAGAGTTGAAACTAGGAGGAAGAGTTGAAACCAGAAAACTATATTCTTGTAAAAACCCAAATTGGATTGCAGATGAAAAAAAAATAAAAAAAAATCTCAGTGTTGTGGGTGGTCAAGCCCAGGTTTCAGTTTTGAAACCGGGCTCTGATACCATGTGTAAGGACTCTACCCTAGAGCCTTATAAAACAAAATTTATAATAGAGGATAGATAAATGTTATCCTGTACAATTTAATCATCAACAAATACCCATTTAATATTTTGCAGAAATTAAATTTATTAACATGAAAATAAATTACATAATAACCACATAACATATCATATTCAACATCTTAATGAAAACCACCTGAAATCATGAAAATGCATACCTCTGTCTGATGTTGTTTCTCCAATCTCTGTATGTCCTTGTTTTTTCTCTGCCCAAAACCGAATCTTTCCTCCCTGCCAGCTAGGAACAGAGCCTATCCGTCTCCCTAGCTCTAGTATTATGTGAGGATTCTTGGCCCCCGAGCCCAAAACTCCTAGCAACATGGTGCACCCCTGTAACAGTCCACCCAAACTGCAGACCAAACCAGAAAAATACCAAACAGAAAATATAGTCCTTCTCTCCAAAAATAATGCTTCCTCTCCCCCAAAATTTCATAAGTCCTCTCCCGAAGGCCTCTTCCCCCTCATATCCTCTTCCCATTCACCGCCTCCTACCTTCCTTTAATGCCACCCACCTTATCCCTCCATTCAATACCTTATCCCTCCATTCAATGCCCTTTCCCTTCATACTTAAAGTTTTCTAATAATAAATTAAAAGTTATTAAGCCTTTAATTTGTTATCCAAACATTAAATGTGTTAATTAATCAACATATATTAAACAATAAATAAATAATATTATTAATAAATAATCATCATTTAACTAATATACATCGAGACAGTTAATTATTTAGTTAACTATACTTGATAAACCTTAAACAACTATTTAACTAGGTTTGTTACACTCTCCTTCTTTTTATTTTTCCAATTCTCTCTACAAATGTGTGTATTATTGTTTAACTAGATTTATTTTGTGTAGGTTAAACACATTTACATCTATTTGGCCCCGACCATGGCTTTATTATGCATATTAGCTAGCAAATGTTTCATTGGATGCAAACCCAAGTAATTTGGCACTATATCATAAATTAATGATGTCATCGGTTTAAAATTTAATTAGATGACAGATTTCTTCCATCCAACCAAACATGGTGTAAAGTTAATCGTTGATTTTCATGGACTGTACTCCATACTCCTTGTATGCATGAAATTTGATTTCCCATATAGATAAATGCTACTCCGTTACCAGAATTTAACCCATATACTCTTCATATATTATGTGTTTCCATCATAGTAAGTTCTTATAATGTTGTGATTTTGCCTTTCCACTTGTACTTTTGGAGAATTTCATCAACTTTATGCCCTAATATGTGCTCGTCTAAATATTGTTTCCATTTTTGGTGCATTTACCAATGTTATTTATGCTAATAGTAAGAAGCCAAACTATATTTGAAATGGGCATGGGTAGTGGAGTTATGCATCACCCTATTATAATTGTGTCTAACATAAAGAACATTTCTATTAATTTTTTCTTTTGTTTTTCTTTCTTCATAATTTTTGTTGCTCAATGTTGGAGATATTAACTCGAGAATATGAACCCCTTCTTCGACTGAGACTCCAAGTGACCAACGACAATCTCGTCAGAGGAGATTATCAAACAAGTATGTGAATAGATCAATTCGATAATGTGCTCAAGAAAGTGCTATGGATGCAACCTTCTTATGTAGGTTGTGCACTGATACTCCTACACCTGTGAATGTAGGGAATACATAAGGAGACGAAAATATTTTTGGTATTTTTCTTTGATTTTGTTTATTTTTGTTGTATTTTTGTGTATTTAAATTTATGTCAAGTTAAATGTTGTAATTACTTTCAAATGGGTGTGTATACAATGAGTTTATAACAAGGGAAGACAATGAAAGATAGAGTGGGTGTCATGAACATTATAATATTGGTGAAGAGAGTGAAGGTGGATTTAGGAGGCGACGTTATCAAGAAACAAAAGATTACACGCCTATATTCACCTATCCTTCGGATGTTGGTGATGAGATTCCCTGGGAAGAGATTATTAAAACAATGAAACTTGAGAGATGCTCATGTGTTTAAAGTAGGTTGGAAAATGATTTGAAGATATTGGTTCTCCCTCAGAAGAATATACAACGCTTGCAGATTGTTTTTCATTCATTGAAAAACTTAATGGATGCATATCAAAAGATGTGGCTAACCACTGACAATTTGATTGATTTGATGAGGTGAAAAAAGTAAGAGGTGATGGGCCATGATAAATGCGACGCAGTAAAAAATAAAGTTTCAAAAGAAAACACAATTTTGATGTTCAATTTCAAAGATGGGCCAAAGAAAAAGATGTTGCAGGTGCAATATTTTAAGCATCCCGACATAGCATGACATATGTATAACTGATTTTTGGTAGCATATGTGAAATTTTCATGGAACGATCAAGTTCCACATTATTTTTCTAGACACTTTTATGCATGTTTTTTCATGGACATGCACCCTGATTATACTAGTCTACCGTTCGATTATTATGGGGCTGGTAAAGGACAGACATATGATCGAAAATGAGAATATCGAAATGCGACATTGTATAGACATCCACGAACTTTAATATCTCTAGCAACAGGGGAATTTTCTTCACATTCAGATTTGTGAGCTTCATCACACGTTGGAAAAGAGGCTATGAATGCAATTGGGGAAAATTTCGAATAGATTTTTTATGGTGTTGATGTTGCTTTGAACCGTTAGCAAGCGGAAGCCAATTCTCGGGCCATTTTTGTTTATAAAACATATGCAGAGTTAGATACCATGTCAGTAGAAGATCTTAAGGAGTATGAAAAAAAATTCTATGATGGTTGGAAGGAGGTCGTTCAGAATGCTGAACCGAACAACAGATTGGTATGTGTTCTAGTTAGTAATTTTTTGACACATTTTATGATAGTTTACTTTTAATTCTATATATCGATACATATAATTGTATCTATATAAATAATTGATTTTTTATTGTCATTAATTATAATTTGGAGATATGTTAAATAAATATCCATTAAATAGGGGAATTGATTCCACAAATTTAAATTTGGATGGGTTGAATCAGGTATATGTTTTTTAATATCCATAGATGAACACTTTAGTTATCCAATCTCTAATCTTTTGAATAAGATCAACAACATTTACAATTTTGTATAAATGTGAATACATTGAATCCTAGATTTAATTCTTAGTTGTGTTATTCACAGATCCCTATTCCATCTCCTATTACTTGAGCATACTTGTCTCAATTCTCATTGGGAGAGTTTGAAGAGGGTGGGAGTTGACAGGTATCATTGCATGTTGAAAACAAATTTAGTTATATATTAAAATTGCAAAATATCATTTAAATTATTAATTTAAACTAAAAATTTCTTAAAGAACATTTATTTTATTGAATCATAGGTTGGCACAACACATGCATTACATGTTTCAAAATTTAAAACTACAATTTAACGTGTTAAAATCATTTAAATTTAATTTTCAAATTTTCAAATTTGAAATGTGTTATATAGGGTAATGTGGAGAAGAGAGTATCTGAGAGTGTGCTTGAACAAAATGTGGAGAAGAAAGTGCGGGAGATTGGGATTGAGGAGGAAGAAGAAGAAACATCCATATCTAGGAAGGATGCATCCATTCCCGATGATTCATAAATGTATGTTTATTGCACATTAGTGAGTTTGAATTTTATTTTATATTGGGGTTTTATATAAAAGTATTCAAGCTTATTTTTGTTGAATAAGCTTATATTTTTTACTTTTATCAATTTTTTGTTTTCTCAAATTTTTAGTTTAGCCTTTCCTATTCAACACTTTGATCAATTATTTTGAAATATATAGAACCCCTATATAATATTATTGTTGTATTAAATGGTACACTCAAACTTCTTTAATTTTAAATCATGATGAATATCTAATTTTGAACTTGAATTTGATTATTTGAGAACAAACTATCCCACATCAGAAAAGGGGAAGTTTCTAAATTTTATTCGATTGCATTCCTTTCCTTCTTGTCCAAGAATGGCGTAGTATGAACATTTGTGTTTTCAACATACAATGAAGCGAATTCCTTCTTGCCAGGGTATTTTCAAAATCTTAACTAAATTGGTTACTACTCACAAAAACCAACATTCAAGTAGATTTACAAATAAGATATGTATATGTATATTTGAGATAACTTACATATATGTATATCTGAGTTAGCTCACACATATTGTATATGCGATCTAGCTCACATATAATTTCAAAGAGCATTTGATTATATGTAATATAAATACATCTCAAAGATGGAAGATTTAAATGGTTTTTGATGAATGACTTAATATATGTGCAGAATTGTGTTTTCTTCATGTACATGAAATATTATATGAGACAATTTATTCCACCGCATAAAGAGGAGATAAGTATTTTCTAGAGGAATGGTTTTTCAAATGGAGATTCGTGAAATTTCATAGATATGAGTAATTTCTTAGAAGAATGGCTTAATATGTGATGCAGGAGCATCGACTACTCATCAAGCAAGCCAGCGCGCGGAGCAGAAAAAACAGCTGGATAGCACCAGCACAAAATTTTGAAATACCTTGATATGTTGCGCCAAGCATTAATGCGTTGATGTGATGAAGAACACTTGTATATGTAACCGGACCTTGAGCCTTTAAGCTCACGTCCTTAGTAGCTAAGGCATTTAATAGAATTAATGTAAAGATAGATAGGAATTAATTGTAGATTTGATAGTTGTAGAATTCGAGAGGGAAAACGGAATATAGGCACCCTCCTTTGTATTATTGTATTATTAGGTAAGCATTCATATGAGAAATAGGAGCAAGAAGAGAGCAAGCAGAGAACTTGTGGAAAACATCCATGTATAGATTGAATTAATAGAAGAGAGTCTTTGATTCAATTCCATGGCTGTGGTTATTCTCTGGGCGTTGTTGATATTATGCTGTTGCATATTTGCTTCTTGTTATGCCTTTGTTCTATATGCTGCGTATGTGATTTCATGGCAGGTTTGAAATCTGAGAGAGTAAAACAATTAGTGTCAATTGTTTCTCTATTTCTGAACTAAGGGATTCCTGCATAGAGTGCAGTGAAATCTGTCCGCAAGGAGAGCGTGACCACAGGGTTCAGGAAGAGATAACTTTTATTCTAAGTCTTCAAGAGTGCAGGATTTGGCACCGGAGCTGAGCAGGACGTGTGCAGGCTGGAAGTCTGATTTCGTAGTAATGTGAGGTCTGGAAGGGTGAAAGAATGAGTTTCAATTGTTTCTCTGTTTGAGCCAAGGGATTCCTGCATAGAGTGCAGTTGAATTCATCCTCTTAGAGTGCGTTGATGAGACTCAACAGTTAACCTCTCATTCTCATTTACCCCGAACTAAATTTGGGTCGATAGAGCCGTGCAGGAGGAGTACGAGCAGGAAACCTTCATAAGGATTTGTGAAGTCGAGAAACAAGCTCAGGAGAGATAGGCCTTCGAAGTCGTCGAAGAGCAGTGGAAAAAACATTCGAAAACAGGTCGCAAGGATAAGCGAGCAGGTTGGCGGACGGGTCTCTTGGATAGGACGCATCGGGAGTTTGCGAGGTAAAACTCCTACTTTTCGTAAGGGAAGATCGTGAGATCGCGAGAAGCGAAGTCCGGACAACTTTGTGTACAGCGTGGGCCATAGTCGGGTGACGTGGCAGGCGATCTCAGGACATCGAGTCTCGGGAGTTGAAGGGTCAAGAGATTGGTCTCGCGAGTGGCGAGGAAGCGAGAAGGCGAGATCGCAGGTTGGTCAGCATCTCGACGTTTCGGATCTCGGAGGTTGGAACTCCGAAGGTTTAGTAACATGAGTCGCGAGGTCGCGATAAAGCGAAGTCCCGATACACCGAGGGAAGGTCAACATTGACCAAAGACATCGGGTCTCGGGAATCCGAGGGTCTAGCATTCAACTGTTGAACTCGCGAAGTCGCAAGAGACGATCCTCCAATAACCAAGGAAGGGAGGAGCGTGCGAGTGGAAGAGTCACTGTGGGTAGTGAGAACTTCCGAGAGGAGTTGGAAGAGTCTTTGACTCTTGGGCCGTGTGAAAGAAGGTCCTGGAGAGAGCAACTACTCGCTGAGGGGCAGGTTGCGTCAGAGTGGTATCATAGCTTGGAGTCTTTGCTTTCTGAAGCAGGGACAGGGAATTACATCATGCCGCTGAGACGATAGAGGCAGTCTCCTGATCGTGAAGACAGGGATGCCCAAAGAAGGGGTAGGCCAGCAGGTAATGCTAGGATGGAACGAGAGATGAGAGATCTTCGAGCCAGGCTTGAAGAAATGGAGACCACCCAGAGACGTGGTGCTGGTGCAACAGAGTTCAGTGACTCTGAGGTGGAAGAGGAAGCTGGACACGATGCAGAGGAGGTCTCAACAGAAGATGCCTCGACAGAGAGGTTTATTAGAGCCATTGCCAGAATGAGCTCGAAGACCAAGATGGACATTCCCGTCTATGAGGGGAGTCTAAATGCTGAAGAGTTGTTGGATTGGATCCGAGCACTCGACACCTACTTCGATTATGAAGATATCGAAGAGGACAAGAAGGTAAGGCATGCTGTCACTAAGTTGAAAGGACATGCAGCCTTATGGTGGGATGAGTTGCAGGCGGATAGGCGCTGCAAAGGAAAATAGAAGATTAAGAGCTGGGATCAGATGATCGCTAAGCTGAAAGCGAAGTTCATCCCCAGAGATTACCAGATCACACTGTTTAGGCGCATGCGGAACCTGAGACAGAAGATGATGTCAGTGAAGGAGTACACCGAGGAGTTCTACAGGCTCAACATCAGAGCAAGTCACCGAGAGAGTGATGACGAGAAGGTGGTAAGATACCTGAATGGCCTTAGGTATGACGTTCAGGATGAGTTGAGCATGGTCACCATTCGGATAGTTGAGGATGCATACCAGATGGCTCTAAAAGCCGAGGAGAAGCTGAGCCGCAAGCAGGGATAGCGAGGGCGAGGCAGAAGCCAGCCATGAGGCAAAGCAGTTGCCCAAGAGAGAACCCAGAAACTCAAGGAGGATTGGAAGAGGCCTCAGGGAAAAGCTGAAAGAGGTGGAACCTTGCAGCAGAGGTAGCAATATGTTGAGCCGAGGAGGCAACAAACTGATCAGCAAGGAGATTATGCTGATGCAAACACATTTCCTCGTACCCGAGGTAGAGGAAGAGGCCGAGGAGGAATTATCACATGTTTCACGTGTGGTAAAGATGGTCACAAAGCCGTGGACTGTCCAGACAGGAAGATGGATAGAGGAAAATCTCACGTCGTAGAGGCGCATAGGCGTGATGTGGAGGATGAAGACACTGGAAGTGGGAAGTCACTGACAGTGCACAAAGTTCTCTTGAAACCCGAGAAAGAGGTGGAGGACATAGCGCAACGATGCAGACTGTTCAGAATGACTTGGAAGACAAAGGGCTGGAAATGCAAGGTCATAGTGGACAGCGGAAGCACCGATAATCTTGTTTCGACCGAGATGGTGGAGAAATTGGCGCTGGAAACGCACAAGAACCCAAGTCCATATAAAGTGTCATGGCTGCAGAAAGGACACCAGGTAAGTGTTACGAAACAATTCTTGGTTAAATTTAAAATGGGTGAATATAGGGATGAGATCCTGTGTGATGTCATTCCCATGGATGTATGTCATGTTTTATTGGGTAGACCATGGCAGTATGATAGAAATGTTGTTC
>ML780497.1:989201-1011566 GCA_009831015.1 Picea engelmannii | reverse complement strand
GTGCAAATTGTGTTCGCGTGAAACGCGAACTCCCGAAGTCCGAACTCCCGACATCCGAAAGGAAGAGCATTGACTCTTCGGGCCCGTGAGAAATAGAAGGTCCTGGTGGGCGCAGACGGCTCGGTGAGGGGCAGGTCGCGTCAATTAGCAGGTCATTTTGGGCATGACAAAACATTTGCCAAGCTGAGCGAATCGCATTATTGGTCAGGCATGCGAGTAGATGTAAAGCGGTTTTTTGACAGGTGTCAGATATGTCAACACGCGAAGGGCCGAAAACAGAACACAGGGTTCTATCAACCATTTCCCATACCCGAGAGACCATGGGAAGCCATAAGCATGGATTTTGTGTTGGGTTTGCCGAGAACACAACGAGGAGTTGATTCCATCTTTGTGGTGGTAGATAGGTTCTCGAAGATGGCACACTTCATTCCGTGTCATAAGACCAGCGATGCGACCCACATCGCAAATTTATTTTTCAAAGAAATCGTTAGATTGCATGGATTACTGAGAAGCATAGTCTCGGATCAGGATACAAAGTTCATAGGTCATTTTTGGAGGACGCTATGGAAGAAGCTAGGGACTAACTTGGCATTCAGTTCTTCTTACCATCCACAGATAGACGGACAGACCGAAGTGGTCAACAGAAGCCTAGGGGATCTATTGCGAAGCCTAGTGGCAGAGCACCACAGCAGTTGGGATCAGATCCTACCACAGGAAGAGTTCGCGTACAATGATTCGGTGAATCTAAGTACAGGTAAGAGCCTGTTTCAAATTTTGTATGGGACACAGCCGAGAGGAGTTTCTGAGCTCAGGGAGTCAGAACAGGCTGAGACTAGCAGCGCAAGGGCTGAAGAATTCGCTGAGGCGATGCAAGAACTTCATGCGCAGGTGAGACATCGACTACAGAAGGCGAATCAAGAGTATAAGCGCAGAGCCGATCAGAGAAAGAGGCAGCTTCAGTTCGAAGTTGGAGACATGGTTCTGGCGCACCTGAGGAAAGAAAGGTTTCCGAGGGGAACATATAACAAGATCAAGATGAAGAAAATCGGGCCATGCAGAGTCCTGAGGAGATTTGGTGAAAATGCATATGAGCTTGAGTTTCCAGAGGGCATCAGGATATCTCCGATTTTCAATATTTCGGATTTATACCCCTACAGGGATGATGAAGAAAACACTGGAATTAAGGAATAAGTGGTCCATTGGAAATAGCAATTACCAGTTGCACAAAAGCCTCAAATGGAGTGCATACTGGACAAAAGAGTAGGCAGGAAGACCAGGAGAAAACAATATTTTGAATACCTGGTGAAATGGAAGAATCACCCAGTGGAGGATGCCAGCTGGGAGACAGAAGCAGTTATCCAGAAGCATGGACACATTGTGCAGGATCTCATGGATAGGAGCCCATGAAATCTTTTGAGCCGAGGAGTATGATGCAGGGGCATCGACTACTCATCAAGCGAGCCAGTGCGCGGAGCAGAAAAGACAGTTGGATAGCGCCAACACAAAATTTTGAAATACCTTGATATGTTGCACCAAGCATTAATGCGTTGATGTGATGAAGCGCACTTGTATATGTAACCGGACCTTGAGCCTTTAAGCTCACGTCCTTAGTAGCTGAGGCATTTAATAGAATTAATGTAAAGATAGATAGGAATTAATTGTAGATTTGATAGTTGTAGAATTCGAGAGGGAAAACGGAATATAGGTACCCTCCTTTGTATTATTGTATTATTAGGTAAGCATTCATATGAGAAACAGGAGCAAGAAGAGAGCAAGCAGAGAACTTGTGGAAAACATCCATGTACAGACTGAATTAATAGAAGAGAGTCTTTGATTCAATTCCATGGCTGTGGTTATTCTCTGGGCGTTGTTGATATTATGTTGTTGCATATTTGCTTCTTGTTATGCCTTTGTTCTATATGCTACGTATGTGATTTCATGGCAGGTTCAAAATCTGAGAGAGTAAAACAATTAGTGTCAATTGTTTCTCTATTTCTGAACTAAGGGATTCCTGCATAGAGTGCAGTGAAATCTGTCCCCAAGGAGAGCGTGACCGCAGGGTTCAGGAAGAGATAACTTTTATTCTAAGTCTTCAAGAGTGCAGGATTTGGCACTGGAGACGAACAGGACGTGCGCAGGCTGAAAGTCTGATTTCATAGTAATGTGAGGTCTGGAAGGGTGAAAGAATGAGTTTCAATTATTTCTCTGTTTGAGCCAAGGGATTCCTGCATAGAGTGTAGTTGAATTCATCCGCTTAGAGTGCGTTGATGAGACTCAGCAGTTAAACTCTCATTCTCATTTACCCAGAAGTAAATTTGGGTCGATAGAGCCGCGCAGGAGGAGTACGAGCGGGAAGCCTTCATAAGGATTTGTGAAGTCGAGAAACAAGCTCAGGAGAGATAGGCCTTCGAAGTCGTCGAAGAGTAGTGGAGAAAACATTCATGAATAGGTCGCAAGTATAAGCGAGTAGGTTGGCGGACGGGTCTTGTGGATAGGACGCATCGGGAGTTCACGAGGTAAAACTCCTACTTTTCGTAAGGGAAGATCGTGAGATCGCGAGAAGCGAAGTCCCGACAACTTTGTGTGCAGCATGGGCCATAGTCGGGCGACCTGGCAGGCGATCTTGGGACATCGGGTCTCGGGAGTTGAAGGGTCAAGAGATTGGTCTCGCGAGTAGCGAGGAAGCGAGAAGGCGAGATCGCAGGTTGGTCAGCATCTTGGCGTTTCGGATCTCGGAGGTTGGAACTCCGAAGGTTTAGTAACACGAGTCGCGAGGTCGCGATAAAGCGAAGTCCCGATACGCCAAGGGAAGGTCAACGTTGACCAAAGACATCGGGTCTCGGGAATCCGAGGGTCTAGCATTCAACTGTTGAACTCGCGAAGTCGCGAGAGCCGATCCTCCGATAACCAAGGAAGGGAGGAGCGCGCGAGTGGAAGAGTCACTGTGGGTAGTGAGAACTCCCGAGAGGAGTTGGAAGAGTCTTTGACTCTTGGGCCGTGTGAAAGAAGGTCCTGGAGAGAGCGACTGCTCATTGAGGGGAAAGTTGCGTCAATATGAATATTTATGAGTCCTTTAATTTGAAACGGAATTATGGAATTTGATTGTATGACCACTACATGATAGGAGAGAAGTGTTTTACTGTTGAGGATATTATTATTCTATTGTCGAGTAAATAAGATCAAATAAGATCACCTGGGATGAGAATTTCACCTAAAGGATTTAGGACTTTATCCACAAGGAGATAAGTATTTCATTGGAAGAATGACTTAGTATGGAGATTTGTAAACTTTTTGCATACACAATTCTATATTTATTTTTAGATTATTATCTAATTCTGAACACAAAATTTTCTTACCATGAACACAATTTTTCTCTTTAATTGTTTTTAAGATTTTAGATAAGATTTTACAAATTGTTTAAATCATGTATGCTTAATGTGGAGAGCAACTATTTTGGAAGTTTTGGAACTTTGTGATGGAAGTTTGGTTTAAAAAAAGTGTCAAAAAAGTGTAATAAAAAGAGAGGGAAAATCTTAAATCTGTTTAACTCTGGTTGGGTATGTTATTATTTCTTATTGTTTATTTAATATTTAGTTAAAGTATATATGCTAATATGTGTTATTTTTTTTTACTATAGTTTTCTATGGTTAAAGATCTCTAAATTATATTTGGTGGAAAGGAGTATATTGGAGGATGAGACTTAACTCTTTTGGTATGTATGTCAATTTTGTTTTAATCACAACTTGTTTTATTTATCTAAAATGGTACATGTGTACATTTTATTTTAATTTTGTACGTATATTTTATTGTAAATTTTTAATTTTTGATTTCTATTATATTTTGCATGTTTGAATTGTAAATTTTTAATTTTTGAATTTTGTTTTATTTTGCATGTTTGAATTGTAAATTTTTAATTTTTGAATTATGTTTTCTTTTGCAGGTATGAAGTGATCTATCTTAAAGCGATGGCTTAGAGTCCATAATTTTGGAGTTAAATGTCTTAGTTTTTGTTATCATCCTAAAATGGATGTGGAACCTTTGTATTTGGCGATGTAACTATTCAAACTTTCATTATATATATATATATATATATATATATATAGAGAGAGAGAGAGAGAGAGAGAGAGAGAGATAGATAGATAGATAGATAGATAGATAGAGAGAGAGAGAGAGAGAGAGAGAGAGAGAGAGATTTGATATTTTTGGAATTCAAAATATCAATTTATTGTGTCATATTTTATTGTGCTGAAATTAAAAGTGTTTTATTTCATTTTATGTATAAACATTATTGTATAAACATCATTGTACTATGTGAAGTAGAGCTCATTCTATGTGGAGTTGATTGTGTAGTGATGGGAGATGTGGGTAGTTATCAAATTATAGTTTCTAACTTATAATTTAAATTTTGTTTGATTTAGAAATATGGTTGAAAATAGTAAAAAACAAGTCATCAAATTTTATAATTTCTAATGAAATTTCACAACGAAATATTCAAAAAAATGTGAAATAAAAATTATACTTTCTCACTTCTAATTTAAATTTTGTTTGATTTGGAAATATGGTTGAAAATAGTCAAAACAAGTCATCAAATTTTATATTTCATCAAATTTTATAGTTTCTTATGAAATTTCACAATGATGTATTCAAAAAAATGTAAAATAAAAATTATAGTTTCTCACTTATTATTTAAATTTTGCTTGAAATTTCACAATGAAATTACAATCCAACACTAAATTGGTTATGCTAGTCTTTCATTTCTTTTCGAGCTTTCAATATATATATATATATTCAAGAAAATGTGAAATAAAAATGTGTACTTTGCAATAAAAATTGAAATAAAAATATGATTTAGAATGTAAAATTAAAATATACTTTAATATAAGTAAGCGATTTTCATTAAAATTTATATTGATATAATGTTTTATGCATCGAAAATGGTATAAAATGGTTGATCTAGAAATTATCAATCCTCTGCACATTGGAAGTATTAGAACCTATTTTAATATGTAAAATTAAAATATACTTTAATATAAGTAAACGATTTTCATTAAAATTTATATTGATATAAATTGTTTTTGTAAGGGTAGAAAATGGTTGATGGAAATTAGCAATCCTCTCCACATTGGAAGTATTCATTAATTCCATTAATATGACCCCTACCATTAATTGAATTAAAATTATGAAAATCTAAATGCAACAAACCAAGCTTTAGTAGATGACCTCTTATTTTTTATTTTTTGTTATCAGGCCACAAAATCAAGTTTGATTTCAACTTAAGTTTTTTTCAATCAAACTGAATGAAAACTATGTTTAATTTGTAGAATATAAGTAACTTGTTACCTGTTCATCATACACATTTTTATTTCAATTTGCTTCAAGATATTGAAATCTAAATGCACAAATTTAACAATTTAATATAATATCAACACTTTTGGAATCAAAATTCACAATTTCATCATTAAAATTGAACTTTTTAAGATGACTTAATTTTTTTTAATTAGGATGATAATCATACATGTATTACCTTGAATTTTTTAATTAGGATGTTAATAATACACTTTAAGATGTCTTTAAATCTTTTCTAATCCATCAATAGTCACTTATAATGACATGGAAATGGGTCTTAGTTTTGATATGAAGTTATTCTCTTCATATGAAAAATCATTGAACAATCATATTGCAAATAATGAATGCAAATCCTATATGTAGTAAATTGGTTACACACATTAAAGGATTTGTGTATACGATTTAGGTAATTTGTAGGATTAAAGTATAATCATCCAAAGTATAGGTCAATTTAGGTTCCCTAGATACAATCTATAGGTTCTTCCCTGAAATTGTAAATAAGGCTTGGTAAACTTTATAATTCATCAAAAATACAACTTTTCTTAATTGAATGGACCATGAAAGTAAATTAAACTGGAAATGATTCTAGAATCCTAGATATTCATAAATACATGTACTTTCAATGCAAAATATAAAATTATGGAATGTACATGTCACATTTTTAAAGAAATCGTAATGGTATTCCATCTTCAATTATTCGTTCATGATCGGCTTTAGACATTTTCCATTTTCTAACTTTTTTTTTATTGAACTTCTATTAACTTTATGCACATTGCACATACCAAATGACTATATTAACAAATTATGACATCTGAATGGTAGTCTTGAAAGTGAACATGAGTGTTGGTTTGATGGGTTTATTGAAAAAAATATCATTTCAATACAATGGATCCTCTTTCATATATACAATCGTTATCATCAAAATCTTCTAATAACCTCATCTTTTGTTTTGTGCATCATATAAAATAATATTCACATTTTCAATGTTATCTATAGGTGAAACCACGACAAAGACATCTCCTACAAATAATTGGATATATTCTAGACAACAAATAGTTCGTGTTAGATTATCACACAAGTACATCTACAAGTTATTTGAAAAAAAATTAACATAAAAATTACCTTCTCTAACAAGATCAGAAACTCTATCACCATCAACTAACACTATAGTTTCATTTGATTCCATATCCCCTGACCTTGCAAGTGGAATTTTCCCTTTTATATTAAGTTTGGTATGTCTCCAAGCTTTAAGATATTCTTCATTTTCATTTTTGCAAATCTCTATGGATTCTATGTCCTCTATGCAAACTGAACAAAAGCAAGACTCATTTCTTCTATCAAATGTAAACACATTTAGATAGCATTTTGTTTTAATTGAATGCATTTTTCATGTCCCATGTATTGTGCCGACTTCATATGGAATTGATCTATTTACATTTTAGATTCCAACATACCAAAAAAAATGCACAATACAAGAAATTTTTAACTTTAAATCTCTCAAGAAAATGATTGAAGATTGAATATAAATTTGAACACATGAATAAAAATATCATGTGTACATGTGTAACATTTATATATAGACACACCTGCACACATCCCTTGATGGATTATTTTCATGGCTTAGCACCATTTTTCACCATTCAACAACTTGATCAACGGATTCAAATCGATTGGCATGAGGGTTGATATGATACCTTTGAAGTGCTCATTTTACACATGCCCGTACACCGTCATGCTCTGCTTTTCCATGACCAGTCTCAAAAAAATCCCAACGATGTGTAATGTTTGTTTTTTTATGAATACGACATACACAATAGTATGATCATGAATATTTGAACTGACGCACACAACCATCTGACCATATACAATGTTGATCAAATCTGATTCTACGTTCTTTCAATGAATCATAAAATTTATCGTAACAATGTTGTACATAATGTGTGTAGTGTGCTCGATCATCACTTATATAAAAGTGATATTCTTTAATAACATGTTGATTGTCATTGGTTCTTTCTATGTTATCAAGACTCCATTGAGCATGTCTATATAGAATGTGGAAAAATATAGTGACTTGATAAGAATGATAATATTCACTATGTATTTCTTTTTGTGCATTGAATGTGTAATTCTTTGCAAAATCAACTACACAAAAAATTGTCCCTGATGGAAACACTTCACGGGATTGTTTGAATTGTAGGTCTTTCTAGCAAGCTCTACGTGAATGCTCCGTGTATTTATAAATTTCTTCCTCAAACTTCTTCAAAAAATCTATCACACATATTTTATCTTCTTTTAAATCAATCCTTTTGGAAATAACATTTGAAGAATGTGCAGACGTGTTGTTGATATATTCATATCTCTTCCAATTGATTGTTATATTAGAAAATGATTGATCATTCATATCAATAAGATACTTTTAGTGAAACAAAATTAGATTTCCACAACGATCACATTTCTTTCCACCAACACATTTTTTTGGTAAAATAGTTCATCATCTTCTCTTTCACATAGAATTTTATATATAAAAGAACGGAATGTGGAAGGAGGATGTGAAAACCCCTTCGTTATGACTACGAGTGAAGAAAAAGTACAAATACTTTTTTTTAAAAGAAAGAAGGCGACAACGACAACAATTTAACCACATCACTGACGATGAATGCAAGAACGCAGTCCAGGCAACATGCAACTATGACTCCATGCACTGACACAAGGGAAATTGGGTGAAACATGCATAGATTGACAAGGAGAAATGACTACCCGCCCGACAAAAACAAGACATCACTAAAATCTAAGAGGCAACATCCCCTTACCGACACAACGACCTTGATGAACAATACTAGAACCTCAAGGCGCATGTACCAAACACATAAAGGCGTTCCACCCATGTGCCAAAAGAAAATTACAATGCTCGACAACACTCACACATAATGCACCGACTCCGACCAAGTTCTTGTTTTCCGCTGTCCAATAGGGAACGCCATGATCCCCTCATCAGGAATCATGGCATCCCTAGGTCATAAACATGTCAATAACCTTGGCACCACACATCCTATCTGGACCGAGGACTCTAGATAAATATGACACACTAGGAGATGAATACCGATAAGAAAACCACACCCAAACCCGAACAACAGGTCGAGGAGACACCAGAGGACAACTACCAGGGAATACACCAACCAATACACGACTTCATCAACCACCCAACCCTTTTATCAAGTCTAACTGGTCAATAATTACCATCTAATTAGAGTTGAATATAGATATAGTTTTATCATTACTTACAATCTAAAAGGGAAATTCTAAATTATTTCCAAATTGTAATCTAATTAGAAATTGACATCGTAAAACAACATTTACCATATCAATGCAGAAAGCTATAATCAAATACTTATCAACACATTACATTAGAACACACGATCTATCTGCACTAAGCATACAAAAATGATAGTCGTCTATTAACCTTAAAATGAATCTGCTAAGAAGTGACAATGTCATTAAATCCATATACATTCAATGGGAAATTAGAGCCATATACATTCAATGAGAAATTAGATCCATATACATTCAATGAGATTTGTTTCCATATGCTTTTAATGAGATTTAATGTTATATGCCTAGTCATAATTAATGTCCTTCAAATCCATTTAATGAAGTCAATGCCATTGAATGATGTCCTACCACAATTATTACTGCTAATTAAAATAGAGGGAAGTTGTCCCAACCACTACTACCAATCATAAACGCTGTCAGGTAAAAGTAAAACTCAGGGGTAAGAACGTAGAAGCATTTTGCTAGTCGTATAGCAAATGCTAATTCGATTGTCGTCAATGCAGAATCCAATATCTAGCTGTCTAAAAAGGTAATAATTTCTTGTGTAAAGTAAATGAAAATTACCATTGCTGTAAAACTAGTGTGATTACACATTATCTGTCAAAAATAAATTAGAATGCATGTATTTTGATAAGTCACTAGGTAATCTAAATAAAATACAACTGAATATATAATGTGTCTTTAATCAAATTTATGCACTGACTGTCAATTAAAAATGGAATGGGGAAAAATCACAGAGAAGGTAACGCAACTTTGATGGGGAAGATTGCAGAGATCCTCACAGGGTTTTGGTGGCGAAAAAACGCAGAGGTAGGTGTCACAACAAATTCAAGGTTACAAATCGCATATGGAAAAGGTGTCACAACAAGTCATGGTTACAATTCACAAATGGTAAAGGTGTCACAACAATTATATGGTTACAAATCACATAGGTATGGTGTCACAGTAGTTCATGGTTACACATCGCAGAGGTATGGTGTCACAACATTTATATGGTTACAAATCACAGAGTTTAATGATTTCCATAATAAATTCGTTGGGTTTAAACATTCAAATAATTTCACAAAGGTTATAAAAAGCATATAACTTAATTCGTTGAGTTTATAACCTTAAAAAAATGCCCATAAGTATAACTCATCTTAAACAAATAGACAAAGGACATCTAAAATGTAAAGCATGTAGCTGGTCGAGCTCCTGGAAATCTAAACAAGCTGATCATAATTAAAAATTCACTGGGAAAAAATTTCACCCCCAAATCAAACGAAATGCAGTCGAAGAAGTGGAAATCGCCAGGAAAACAAAATGAATAGCAGTCTTAATGAAGCAATGAATACAGTCTGGCAATGGAAAAAGAACAGTCTTAATTAGTGGTGAAAAACACAGTCTCAATCATCTTCAAAAGAAGAGTGGAGAGGTAGAAAAAAAATGCGGAGAATGTCTAGCAAGATATAAAAACGCAGAGTTAAATAAAACTTTTCCATCAATAAAAAATTGTAGGGTTAATTAAACGCATCAAGGCGTAAGACTACACACTACCTGGAACAATCAACAGGGGTAGACGACTGGCAGGAACATACCTCACTCATCATCCACACACAGAAAATAAGGACATTTGGATCCATAGGTCTATTAACACCGAAGTGACGACTGTAGATATCGCTCCTAGCCAACTACTCAGGCATGGACTGATGAGCTAGGAACAAAGGAAAAATTAAACTGCAATCATCACAAATCAATAAACCATAGGATGGTCACGACAGGTAGGGATCAAAGGCCATGGGAATCAATCAACATCGAGATAAAGGCTATGGGGGAAATATCAGTCATCAACTAGAATGATAAGACAATCATTTTCTTTACCCAATTAAACATACAAAATTAAAAGCATAAATCATACTAACAATCTACCATGCAAAAATAAAGGAAGCGTACCATAGCCCAAGTCGCCCGCTCTAGGTTGATGTCCCGCGCGCTCCGTGTAACTCCATCTTTCCGACTGATAAGACTTCACCGCTACCTCCCAGGAAACACTAGGGGTACTCTTCTTCCCCCTCAGCCTCCCAAGCTGCAAAGGGTCCACACACACTAACCATAGAATCAACTAGCTCCTAGCTTGCCTCGCAAGGCCGAGCTATCACTCCTCACCGAGCTGGGTATCCCAACTCCCTCAAGCTAAGTAAGTCAAGTATAAATTTCTGCAGTGTAAAGTTACACATGACATAAGAGATCCATCATCTTTCTCCTCCCTCCATAATATAGAGTTTCAAATTCTTTTACTTTCGCAAAAATCCATTTAATTTAAAGTTTAATAATTTAATACATAAAAATCCTCCCACTACAAGTGTCACCCATCCCCTTCATTCCTCCATAAATTAATTTCATTAATTAATTAATTACCCCTATTTCCCTCACCCACCTAAAATCATTCCTAGAATCGCTCCTAGGTGTCCCCATATTCTCTTACAAGTTTTAATGACTTTCCCCCTTATTAATTTACCAGTTGAGTTTATTTTAGAAAGTTCTTAAATGCGAGATACTTTACTAAGTTAGACTTTCTTCTTTTTCCTTGTGTTTCCCCTTTGTTTTTATGTTTCCTATTTTTTCCTAGTTTCCTAATTATTTTTTATTTCCCTCTTTCCCTTTTTATTTAAAACTCAATTTGGAAAGTGTAGAAAATTAACTTTTTCCCCTTTCCCTTTTTAATTAATAAATTTTAATTAGTATAAGTGACAAAACAATTATTTCCCCCTTTTTTTTTAAATTTTATCCCCCAAAATATTTTTATAAATTAAAAGAATTACTCACCCCCTTCTCGACACATGATTAATGTTGATTATCATTTTTATTTATTTATTTTTATTTTTATTTTTACAAACATATTTTTCTTTTACCGCAAGTTTCACTTAGACCTAGATTTTAATTTTTGAGGCTGGACAACATTTTATTAGGGAAATTGTTTCAAATTTTTCTTCTCATGTTATTCTTCCTAAGGCCATCTAGGTTTATTCATTTATAAATTAGCAACGTGATGTGCCCTTCAGGATGCACTAGGTGCTCCAAGGGTTCCACTCGCCTCTTTTTGTTTCTCCCCCGCAATGCGCCCTTTAGGACACACTACATGATCCAAGGGTGCCGCTTGCCTCTTTCCATTTTTCTTGCACGATGCTCCCTTTAGGATGCATCACATGCTCCAAGGGTGCCACTCACCTCTTGACTGACTTGGTAGACATAAAAAAACCCTGGAGTCAATACTCCACCAGGTGATCTTGTGGGAGACTAAGGGCCTCTAAGGAATAAGGCCCCTTCCTTATTGTGCACCCCTTAGAATCATTGTGAGTGACTGTCGTAGTCTTCCCTCATGGCATCATGGGTCCTCTCAAACTAGGTAATCATTAACCTACAGTTCGATCCAAGATGGGAGTGATAGTAGGTTGTGGTAGGGATGTTGTCCACACCTCTCCCTTAACATTTCTGGTAGTCGTGCATGACCCCTTTACTCCACATGTGAGTCTGGTCAACAAGCTATCGTCAGCCTGCATCATCAACGAATCATGTTAGAAATATATCCGTAATTATATCATCTAATTAGATGCACTAATATCACATATAAAACAATCAAACCCCAATATTTCACTTTTCAACCCAATTCATAGTCCAAGGGCTTCCATTGATCCCTCTGCATCCTCGAGGTCCAAAATCCTACACACTCAGTAAAACCGAGTCAATAGCACCTGTTTATGTCAATGTAGCAAACCAACATGTCATCAACCCATAATGCCACATAATCAATATCAAATGCTTAATAGTATAGTAATCCAGATCACTTGCGAGAAAGTGTCCTCAAAGAATAAGTTCACTCAGTGTGCGCAAGAGTGGGATGTTACATACACCCCCTCTTGGTCTAAAATTTGTCTCGAAGTTTCACAGTATGAGTGCCGAAATAATGTGTATCAAATTATCATAAGTCTTTCTATCGAGCAAAAATGGAAACTCCTGGCACATATCATATGCGTCCTCCCAGGTCGTCGAGTGCGGACTATAGTTGTCCCATCAGACCTTGACTTGATCTACTGTTCAACGTCGTAGTTGTCAAACACGATGATCCAGGATGCATATCGGCTCAACTGTGAGTGCCCCATCATCCTATACCTACAAGGAACTCATGTCAATAACGTGTGTAGTATCACTAATATAATGTCTCAAAACAGATATGTGAAAAACATCATGCATATGCCTCAAAGAATCAGGCAAGGCTAGTCGATAGGCCACATAACCCTTCCTTTCCAAAATCTCGAAAGGTCCCATGAATCTAGGAGAGAGTTTATCTCCCTTTCCAAACTTGATTGAACTCTTATGTGGTTTTACCCACAATAAGACTCGATCGCCAACCTCGTAACTATGGTCGACATGGTCTGCATCGGCATAACTCTTCTGTCTATCCTGTGCTTCTTTAATCCTTTGTCTAATTGTTTTCATTTTCTCTTCCATTTCTTGTATCGCTTCTAGTCCCACCAAGATCCTATCCTTAAGCTGATCCCAACTCAAAGGCATCTGAGATGGTTTCTTATAAAGAAAATCGAAAGGCACCATCTTAATGGTGCTTTGGCAACTATTCTTATAAGCGAATTCCACCAGTGGCAAGAATTATTCCAAATTATTTTGTTGGCCCATCACATACATGCACAACATGTCCTCCAAGGTATGGTTCATTCATTCAATCTACCCATCAGTCTCCGAGTGATATGCAGTACTGAAGTTAAGTTGGGTTCCCAAGGCCTCTTGGAAACTCATCCAAAATCATCTAGCAAACATCGATCCTCAATCGGATATAATCCTCTTAGGCATGCCATGTAGCCTCACAATCTCACTAATGAAAACTCTAGCTATGTTAGGTTCTTGATACATCATACGCACAAGAATAAAGTGAGCACTCTTTGTCAGAGTTTCTACTACTATGAAAATTGAGTCGTGTCTCCTTGCCATCAGTGGCAACCCAACAATAAAATCCATCGAAATAACCTCCCATTTCGATTCTAGAATAGCATGTGGCTGTAGTAATCCTGCTGGATGTCTATGTTTAGCCTTTACCTATTGACATTCTAGACATTCGACCACATAGTTGACTATGTTTTCCTTCATTGCCTTCCAAAAGAATAAGGGTTTAAGGTTCACCCTCATCTTTGTGACTACCGAGTGACTCATGTATACTGCTCTATGAGCCCTGCTTAGGATCAAGATCCTCAACTCGGCGTTCGATGGTATGTAAATCTGATTTTTAAACCTCAATAATCCATCGTTGTCAAACGTAAATCCTTCAAATCTTGGTACCATCATTGTGTTTTTTCAAATAAAACACTCGACCTCATTCTACCAGTCATCACCATGCTGTAAAGTTAGAATCATTTCATGTAGATTCATCTCAAGAGGCAACAATGAAAAGATTTGTGGTCTCCAACTCAATTCATCTGCCACTCAGTTCATTGTTCCTTTTATGTAAGTAATCTCGAAGTCGTACTCGCCAAGCACTTTTGACCAACGTCATTGTCACACGTTCAAGTGGCTTTGCGTAAAGATGTGTTGTAATCCACAGTGTTCCGTCTTTACTTCAAATTTTCATCCAACAAGGTAGTGTCTCCAAACCTTCAAGGCATATACAATGTCTAACAACTCCAAATCGTGTGTTGCATAGTTCTCCTCATGCCTTCTCAGTTTCCTTGATATGTAAGTGATCACTCGTCTATATTGCATCAATATTGTTCTTAAGCCTTCCTTGGATATGTCAGTGCATACCAAGAAGTCTGTGTCCATGTCAGGGACCTTTATTATGAGTGTTGTTGTCAACAGCTCCTTGAGCCTCCTAAAAGATTATGCACATTTTTTGGTCCAGACAAACTTCTTGTTCTTCTTCTACAACTCCGTGATCAGATTTTCTATCTTCGAAAATCCCTCAACGAACCGTTGATAGTATCCTGCTAAACCCATGAAGCTACGTACTTCTGGGACTTTTGTCGGTGAAGAACATTCCTTAATAGCCTCAACCTTTTCTAGATCCATGAATATACCTTCGTCGGAGATGACATGCCCTAAGTAGTGAATCTTCAATTGATTAAATGAGAATTTCGACAACTTCCCATAAAAAAATTTCTCTCCCAGACACTATAGTACCAAGCGCAAGTGCTCTTCATGCTCCTCCATCATCCAAGAGTAAATCAAAATATCAACAAAGAATACTTGGATGAACTTGTTCAAGTACTCGTGGAACACCCCGTTAATCAAACTCATAAATACCCCTGGGGCGTTTGTCAGTCCAAATGGTAAAAAAATAAACTCGTAATGTCCAAACCTCGTAATTGGTGATACTCTAATCGCAAATCAATCTTTGAGAACACCATTGCACCCTTCATCTGATCAAACAGATCATCTATCCTCAACAATAGATATTGATTTTTGATCGTTTCCTTGTTCAATTGATGGTAGTCAATGTAGAGCCTCCACAACCCATCTTTATTTCGTATGAAAATAACAGGCGCATCCCATGGTGACAGACTCAGATGTATAAGTCCTAGGTCCATCAATTATTTAAGTTGCATTCTCAACTCCTATAACTCCGAGGTCGACATCCGATAAGCTGTTCTTGCTATTGGTTCAATCCCTAGTTTTAGGTCTATAGTAAACTCCAATTCCCTCTCCAGTGGCATCCCAGGTAACTCCTATGGTAAGATGTCCACAAAATTTCTAACCACAGGAAAGTGTTCTACACCTTTCGTTACTCCCTTCTCGTTTAATGCAAGGATTGCATAAATATTACATCCCTTGCACATGCTCTTCCATAGCTTCAAGGAAGAGATGAAACTCAGGGACACTCCCTGGTTCCATCCTATAATCACGCATCTTTTCCCCTTATCATCGACCAAGCTCAATCATTTCGTCTTAAAATTGAGTATCGCCTCATGTGATTCCAACCAGTCCATACCGATCATGACGTCATAATATCCTAATATCGTGACATACAGGTTGGCCTTGGTGACAAAATCTCCCAGGCTAAGGGTACAACCCATAACCTTTCCTCCAACCTTCTGTTTGGCTTACGAATCCATCTCTACGAAGATAAACTCATCCTGTTTGACTACCTTTACCTTACTCCTTTTTAGCATTGCACCAGAAATGAAACTCTTAGTAGAACTAGGATCTATCAAAATACTAAGGGTCTGGTCAGCGACAGTACCTGATGTCTCGAGCATAGTCGACTGGTGCTCTTCCTGGTGGTTATTCACTGCTACATGAATCTGATGGGCCTCACCCATATCTCCCACGGTAGTGGTTCCGACTGATCTAGATGCTCTAGTACTCTCCATAGGGAAGTCACACTGGTAGTGTGGATCCCCACACATCCAACACCCCTTCTTCGGTCTGTTATTCCTGGTACCCAAAGTAGAAGATGGTGGCCCACCAGCTTGGAATCCTATTATGTTCTACTAAACATGCCTAAACTACTACTTCTATGATCGACATTGCTGCTGATGTTGTGGTCCATGATAAGGTGTCCACTGCTAAGACGTCGGTCGTAGAGGTGTAGTGAAAGTGGATCCCCTCTCAAAGCCATGATATCCTGGCATATGTATGGCTAGTGTCTGATGTTGTTGTGCACTTGATGACACCTGCCCTGTTGGTCTCGTTGGGGTCCTTCTCTGACTCCCACTGATAAGCTCCTCCTCTTCTATGAGGGCCTTTCGGATGGCATCATGCAAGGTTTGAGGCATAAAAATCCTAACCTTTGCATGTATGGTTCCATTAAGGCTGAACACGAACCTGTTGACCTTAAGCTTCTCAGTATTAATATGTGGAGCATACCAGAGTAGCTCCATAAAATGGGCCTCATACTCGAGCACCGTACGTTCACCCTGTCGTAAGGTGTTGAACTCGTTGAGCTGATGATCAATGAATTCCTCTGATAGGTACCTCTCTCGGAACCATTCCTCAAACAGTTCCAATGACACATCTTCGATGACCATGTTCAACTGCGGTAGGAGCGTCTTCCACCATAGAAGAGCACTTACCTTCAGTTGAAAGACCACCATGAGGACCTTCATGTAGGAGGTATAGTCATGAAGTGCAAAGCACATCGCCATATTCTCACACCATGCCTCGGCGGCTGCACCGTCCGGGGCACCAAATAACTCAGGAAATTTGAATTTCTTGAGTTCGCGGTGAATGCTACCAGTATCGAATGGAGCCTGCAATGGACCCTTAGGGGGTGCTAGCGCCCTGGACTCATCTCTATCCATATGGCTAATCAGTGCCTCAAACATCCGCTAAAAATACCTCATCATTCCAACCACATCACCCACCGCTATCTGCTCCTGCCCGACAACCTGTTCATCTCCCTGGGGGTCACACCCCTCAAGCATGGATTCTACTGGAGGCACAACGCCTCCTCCCCTAGCACCCTGTCATCTGCCTCCTTGGCATCCTCTAACCATGATTACCTGCACGAATACAAATCAACTAAATTAGGAACATTATAATCAAAATCATATCAATGAAATCCATAGTGATCCCAAGTCGCGGGTTGAACCACCTTTGATACCACATGTGACGACCCCTTCATTATGACTACGAATGAAGCAATAGTGGATTTTTTTGTTTTAAAGGCAAGAAGGTGATGACGACAAATGTTTAACCACATCACTGATGATGAACACAAGCATGCAGTCCAAGCAATAGTAAACTATGACTCCATGCACTGGCACAAGGGAAACTGGGTTAAACATGCATAGATAAACAAGGAGGAAGGATTACCCGCCTGATGCAAACAAGACAAACCTACAAGATAAGAGACAACATCCCCCTCCCGACACAAGGAGTGTGTACCAAACGCATGAAGGTGTTCCACCCATGCACCAAAAGAAACTTATAATGCTCGACAACACCCACACAAAACACACCAACTCCGGTCAAGTTCTCATTCTTTGTTGTCCAATAGGGTGCGCCTTGATCCCCTCATTAGGAATCATGTCATCCCCAGGTGATAGACGTGTCAATTACCTTAGCACCACACATCCTATATGGACCGAGGACTCTAGATAAATCTGACACGCTAGGAGCCGAATACCGATAAGAAAACCACACCCAAACCCCAACAACAGGTCGATGAGACACCAGAGGATGACTACCAGGGAAGACACCAGCCAATACACGACTTTATTAACCACCCAACTCTTTTATCAAGTCTAACCGGTCAATAATTACCATCTAATTAGCATTGAATATAGATCTAATTTTATTATTACATACGATCTAAAAGGGAAATTCTAAATTAATTCCAAATTGTAATCTAACTAGCAATTGACATCATAAAACAACATTTACCATATAAATGCCTGAAAGCTATAATGAAATAATTATTAACACATTACATTACAACATCCAATCTGTCTACACTAACCGTACCAAAATGACAACCATTTATTAACCTTAAAAAGAATCTTCTAAGAAGTGACAATGTCATTAAATCCATATACATTCAATGGGAAATTAGAGCCATATACATTCAATGAGAAATTAGAGCCATATACATTCAATGATATTTGTTTCCATATGATTTTAATGATATTTAATGCCATATTCCTAGTCATAATTAATGTCATTCAGAGCCATTTAATGCAGTCAATGCCATTGTTAATGATGTCCTACAACAATTATTACTGCTAATTAAAATAGAGGGAAGTTGTCCCAACCACTACTACCAATCAAAAATGTTGTCAGGTAAAAGTAAAACTCGGATAAGAACGCCAAAGCATTTAGTTAGTCATCTAAAAAATGTTAATTTGATTGTCGTCAACACAAAATCCAATATCTAGCTTTCTAAAAAGGTAAGAAGTTGTTGTGTAAAGTAAATGTAATTACCATTGCTATAAAACTATGGTGTAATTACACATTGGTTGTCAAAAATAAATCAGAATGCGTGTAGATTGATAAGTCACCAGGTAATCTAAATAAAATACAACTTAATATATAATGGGTCTTTAATCAAATTTATGCAATGACTGTCAATTAAAAGCAAAATGGGGAAAAATCACACAGAAGCTAATGCATCTTTCACAGGGAAGATTGTAGATATCCCCGTCAGGTTTTGGTGGCCAAAAAATGCAGAGGTAGGTGTCACAACAAATTCAAGGTTACAAATCGTAGATGGTAAAGGTGTCACAGCAAGTCATGGTCAAAATTCGCAGATGGTAAAGGCGTCACGACAGTTACATGGTTACAAATTGCAGAGGTATGGTGTCACAACAGTTCATCGATACAAATCACAGAGGTATGGTGTCACAACAGTTATATGGTTACAAATCGCAGAGTTTAAATATTTGCATAATAAATTTGTTGGGTTTAAACATTCAAATAATTTCACATAGGTTATAACAATCATATAACTTAATTCGTTGAGTTTATAACCTTAAAAAAAATGCCCAGAGGTATAACTCGTCTTAATCAATATACACATGTCGTCTAAAATGTAAAGCATGTAGTTGGTCAAGCTCCTGGAAATTTAAACAAGCTGATCAGAATTAAAAATTTGCTGACCAAATATTTCACTCCCAAATCAAATGAAATGCAGCCAAAGAAGTGGAAATCGCTAGGTAAACAAAATGAATAACAGTCTTAATCAAGTGTCGAATGCAGTCTGGCAATGGAAAAAGCATAGTCTTAACTAGTGGTGAAAAACACAATCTCAATCATCATCAAAAGAAGAGTGCAGAGGTAGAAAAAAAATGCAGGGAATGTCCAACAAGATATAAAAATGCAGAGTTAAAGAAAACTTCGCCATCAATAAAAAATTACAGGGTTAATTAAACGCATTAAGGCGCAATACTACACACTACCTAGAACAATCAACAGGGGTAGACGACTGGTAGGAACATCCTTCACTTATCATCCACGCACATAAAAGTAGGGCATTTGGATCCAGAGGTCTACTAACACCGAAGTGATGACCGTTGATCCAACTCCTGGGCGACTTCTTAGGTGTGGACTGATGAGCTACAGACGAAGGTAAAAATAAACCACCATCATCACAAATCAATAAACCATAGGACGATCAAGACAAGCAGGGATCGAAGGCCATGGGAATCAATCAACATCGAGCTAAAGGCTATGGGGGGAATTTGAGTCATCAACTAGAATGCTAAGGAAATCATTTTCTTTACCCAATTAAACATACAGAACTAAAAGAATAAATCATACTAACAATCTACCATGTAGAAATAAAGGAAGCGTATCGTAGCCCAAGTTGTCCTCTCTGAATTGATGACCTACGTGCTCCATGCAACTCCCACTTTCCGATTGATGAGACTTCACCAGTACCTCCCAGCCAATGCTAGGGCTACTCTTCTTCCCCCTTATCCCCCCAAGCTACAAAGGGGCCATGCACACTAACCAGAGAATCAACTAACTCCAAGCTCGCCTCACAAGGCAGAGCTACCACTCCTCACCGAGATGGGTATCCCAACTCCCACAAGCTAAGTCAGTCAAGTATAAATTTCTGCAGCGTAACGTTAGGCATGACAAAATAGATCCATCATCCTTCTCCTCCCTCCATTATATAGAGTTTCAAAGTCCTTTACTTTCCCAAAATCCCATTTAATTTAATGTTTAATAATTTAATCCTTAAAAATCCTCCCCGTACAAGTGTCACCCATCCCCTTCATTCCTCCTTAAATTAATTTCATTAGTTAATTAATTACCCCTATTTCCCTCACCCACCTAAAATCATTCCTAGAATCTCTCCTAGGTCTCCCCATGTTCCCTTACAAGTTTTAATGACTTTCCCCCTTATTAATTTACTAGTTGAGTTTATTTTAGAAAGTTCTTAAATGCTAGATACCTTACTAAGTTAGACTTTCTTCTTTTTCATTGTGTTTCCCCTTTCTTTTTATGTTTCCCACTTTTTCCTAGTTACCTAATTATTTTTTATTTCCCTTTTTCCCTTTTTATTTAAAACTCAATTTGGTAGGTGAAGAAAATTAACTTTTGCCCTTTCACCTTTTTAATTAATAAATTTTAATTAGTATAAGTGACAAAACAATTATTTCCCCCATTTTTAAAAATTTTATCCCCCAAAAGATTTTTATAAATTAAAAGAATTACTCATCGCCTTCTCAACACATGATTAATGATGATTATCATTTTTATTTATTTATTTTTATTTGTATTTTTACAAATATATTTTTCTTTTACCGCAAGTTTCACCTAGACTTGGATTTTAATTTTTTAGGCTACGCGACATTTTATTAGGGAAATTGTTTTAATTTTTTCTTATCACGTTATTCATTCTAAGGCCATATAAGTTTATTCATTTATTAATTAACAACATGACGTGCCCTTCAGGACGCACTAGGTGCTCCAAGGGTGCCACTCTCCTCTTTCTATTTCTCCCACGCGACGCACCCTTCAGGATGCACTACATGCTCCAAGGGTGCCACTCGCCTCTTTCCTTTTTTTTTGTGCGACGTACCCTTCAGGACGCACCACGTGCTCCAAGGGTGACACTCGCCTCTTGATTGACTTGGTAGACTTCAAAAACCCTTGGAGTCAATACTCCTCCAGGTGATCTTGTGGGAGACTAAGGGACTCTAAGGAATAAGGCCCTTTCCTTATTGTGCACCCCTTAGAATCATCATGAGGGACTATCACAGTCTTCACTCATGGAAATGTGGGTCCTCTCGAACTAGGTAATCGTTAACCTATAGTTTGAGCCACGGTGGGAGTGCTAGTAGGCTGTGGCAGGGCTGCTGTCCACACCTCTCCCTCAACATCTCTGGTAGTCGTGCATGACCCCTCTACTCCACATGTGAGTCTAGTCGACAAGCTATCATCATCCTGCATCATCAACGAATAATGTCAGAAATATATCCATAATCATATAAGATAATCAGATGCACTAATATCACATATAAAACAATCAAAATCCAATAGTTCACTCCCCGACTTGATCCAGATTCCAAGGGGTTCCATCGATGCCTTTGCATCCTCGAGGTCCAAAATTCTGCACACTCAGTAAAACTGAGTCAATAGCACATGTCTATGTCAATGCAGCAAAACAATATGTCATCAACCCATAACAACTCATAATCAAAATCAAATGCTTAATAGTATAATAATCTATATCACTTGCGAGCAAGTGTCCTCAAAGGATAAGTTCACTCAGTGTGTGCAAGAGCGAGATGTTATAGAACAGGTGAACTTGACCATAAAGTTTTACCAAAATCAAGAAAAGTATCATAATACAACTAAAATTCCACATGATATTGACAACAACAAGTGTCACAAACAATGATGGGTCTAACAAACTGTTGTTCCAGAGTTTGTGTTTTAAGGCTATAAAACACACCGTCTAGGCATCCAAAATAATAGTGTTTTCTTTCAAAACAAAGGACGAGGAAGGCTCGATCAGATTCAGTTTCTCAACTGTCTCTGTCTTTCTTCTCTCTGTTCTTGGATGGTTATGTCCCGTTCTATTGCTGCCCACGATTGTTCTAATTCGGTTCTGTTTCTGGCGGTTTGCAGGATAGTATTAAAGAGGTTCAATGCAATACTAGTTTGGTCTTGTAAACCTATATCTACATTCGGTTGTCGAGCGTTTGGGACTGTCATAGATGGTTAATTTTTATAATTTTCATAAAAAGGGTTTTT
>ML780497.1:978252-989101 GCA_009831015.1 Picea engelmannii | reverse complement strand
CTTTTTTCCCGAAATAAACCCCAAGTGTATTTTAGATTCATTAAGTATGAAAATTTTGATTTATAAAGATTTTGAATAGTGCAAAGACTCCAGGATATCAAAAATTTTGTTCTTAAGGTAAAAATTTAAGTTCAGTTTCAACACAAACCATGGTTTTTGTTGCACAAATGTATTGATGAAAATTTTAACTTCTTTGTGCTCTTCTTTTAACTTATTGAACAATTATATTTGTGTCATTGGAAATATTTGTTTTGGATGTTCTTCATTATATTTTCGAGCTATTCTTCGTCACAACACATCCCTTTTATGTGGTGAGACACAAGATTCTGTCAACCAACAATTACTAGCCAATTCTTTAACATTTTCTGCAAGTCTATCTTTGTATGGTTGTCTAGAAATCATTGTCCAACAAGCCAATTCATCATTTGCATCTATTTGCAATCAAAATTTTCTATTTTTGTACAATGTTTTTCTTGACGTTCCCATCGTTTTTTCCCTATGTCATGTAAAACGATCTTTTACATTGCTAGATGAAACAATTGTTGTTTGTATCACTCTACATGCAACAATGACATATTTTTTTCGATATTTTCCAAAAAAATTTAATACACTACTTATATTGTCAAAGGCATTATGTTTCACCTTTGTATCTTTTGTCTACTTTTGACTACCCAATAATTATGTAGCTTCTTTTAACATTCTTGAATTTATTAGACAGAGTACAAGTTGAGCTTTTACTGTTACTGGTTCATCTTTGAAAAAAGTATTATACATATTCTTAGTTCAATATCTTATATAATGGTTATCTTCTTTCTTCCCAAATTTGTCAGTATCAACATTTTCTAATATTTCATCATCGATGTTGATAGATTCTCCTGCATATTTCAATTTAAATTTTATATTAAAAAACAAAACCCGAACATAAATTCACTAAACGATATACAAGTGTTCATCTTGTATTATCTAAATTTCTCTCCATAACTATAGGTGCTTTGTCCTATACTTCAATTTCGATTTCAACGCCTTCTGCTCCAATTTCGGTTTCAACATCTTCATCGACGTTATGAGACAAATTTATTTATGTTTTTTGAAAAACATCAAATAGTAATTACAATCAATTATATTAAACAATGTTTTAAATTTGAATTTTATACTTTTAATATAGACAATATGTGCATGCATACCTGGTTGGACTTCTTCTTGTTGAAAATCTCTATTTTCATTATCATAGTTTTCGTCTTCAATATTTGCATGTTCTCGTTTATTTCTCCAATAATGCTCTTTCCTTTGATCGTTATGGTGAGTTTCATCTCGAGTGTGATCAAATTTTCTCTTGTGCAAACTTTTGTTTCCCATGAGTATAGTTATCTGTAAAAGTTATGTTCAAAAAAGGTTTCACCTTGAAAAAATGCTCAACATTTATCTTTCAATATATAAATTGTTATTCCAATAAAAACTTGAAAAAACATCAATTACCTTGTTCAACAAAAATGAAGAAGATGTTTCGAAACTTTGTTTAGGTGCTCTAGAATACCATCAAACAAGCGATGAATTGTGTTAAATGTTCTCGGCCGAAAGCGTATTTATACAATTTGATGCGCAATGAAATCATATGACATGTCTTTTCATTTTTTCTGGTCGACAGAATTCTCTCAACCATCTTTCGGCCGAAAAAAGGCTTTTTTCGACCGAAAATCTTGGAAACCATTTAATTTTGATGGATTTCGTTAGAATTTAGTTTTTCGGTAGAAAACTAGAGAATGGGACTATATGCAGAAACCAGAGAATTCCCTCTATCTTACCTAAACTTTGGAGGTTGAGGACTCCTGTAAATACTCAAAATTTGGTTTTGAAAATGACACCATCATTTGCAAAATTGAATCTACCTTCAATTCCTATAATTTGTTTTCATTTTCATTATTTTTATCTATTTTTATTTAATTAAAAAAAAAACACTGCATAATATTTTCAGGTGACATTATGATTCAGTGAAATGAAATAAATGTATCTCTAAAAATACATAGTGAAAAATTTAGAAAAAATTATATTCATAATCCTTAAGCTGTTCTTTTCAAAAGGGTAGTTTTAGATTTTAATTTTAAGAAAAAATTAAGATATATACAAGGTGGGGGAAAACATGTGTTTAAAATCTACAACGTTTTCATCTTGGTCAACTTAAAAAAATTCTATAAATTATAATATTCATTCGTTAGATTCAAAATTATAGTGAGAATAATATAGTCTCTGTAGATTGTTGCAGTATATTTTGTTTGTTAAAAACAAAAGTTTAATAATAGATATATTGTTGGGGAGGAAAATAACTCATTATCATTACTTTCATGTTTAAGGAACATACTGTTCAACAATTGCCAAATTGACATATCAAATCTAAATAAAAAAATTTGAAAAATAGTCATTGGAAAGATAACAAAATTCTTCACAAGTTTGTTTTTTACTCTAAAGTGAAATTCGAAATAAAAAAAATACTTGTGTATGTCGAAAGTTGAAGAACTTGTGGAAATATAGTTTTTTTTCTCATAAAACAAGCAAAATAGACACCCATCTTCATGATTTCACCCTTTATTGTCATTTCCTATGTTTAATAGGAATTCTAGAAGATTTGAATGTGATTGTTGGATCATGGAATAAGTGGTAAGAGTTGTCAGATATAGTTACAAAACCCCGAAGAAATTTTGACCATCTACTCAACGTCATATTAAGTCGCATCCATGGATCAAGAGAGGAGAAGAGTTGCATTTCAAGAATATCTAGTTTTCCTTCAAAAGGAAAAATCAATGGTGGAAAGTCAAAGCATGGAGTAAAATTGCATTCATGTTAATTTTCGAGAGATAGCACACCATAGATCAGTATTGTTGGTTGTTTTGGACATGTTTTTCCCTCGTATCTATGTGCAAGATGTAAACTGAGTTAATGAACTGTCATGTTGAAATTCACATGTTGTAGATCTCACAATGAGATTAAATCATGACCATTGATCCAAGCCAGTGTTGAAGTTATAGTTTACACACCCATTTGTATAGCTCTTGGTCATAGTATTCATTCACATGGAAGATAAGATCTCCAAGAAAGTAAGTTCCAAGTTTTTAAGCGTTTGATGATAGCCATCGATCACATGGTTGAAGGATAAGAACTCAGATTTAAAGTTTTTATATATACAAGTTCCTTTTTAGGTTATTTTATGGTTCTAGTCCTTGGTCACGAGAAATAAGGTAAACACATAAGGGATTAACATGTTATATATTGTTAGATAGATCCTTGGACACCCCATTGTGGGTTTAATGTGCATCCTATGTGAGTAAAATTTTCCTAACTATGGGTAAGACCTGGTAGTTTTATATCACCCTACCCTATCTATAAAAACAAGATTGAAGCATGAGGCATGGATGGGATAGAAATTAACCATAGGAATGGTATAACAAGGAAAAGTCAAGTTTTTTAGAAAATTTCCACTACATTGGGGAATTTTATCTGTTATATTCACAAGCCCCTTGGTTGAGGTTTCCTTTTGAAAAACTCTTACAACAAAAAAAGGCTACAGGAAGATGTGCAGTAGAGGGAGCATATTGTTACTTTGGTAGAATGATAGCTACTCCTACAGTAGTGGGATTATGATTATAGGAACTAATAGACATATTTGGACGTGAACGGGCCTAATAGTTTTTGAGGTTGCCTACAAAAGTTGGTTGTTGGAGCATCTAGAAACCATGGTGATTGTTTGTTTGAGGGGTAAGACCCTTACAAAAAATAATTCCTCATGGTTAAAGGAATTGAACATCAAGTGATAGAATCTATGGCAGTAATAAATTTCCAATTTAATAAATGATACTAAGCCATGTATGTAAACCCCTCATGACTAGGGAATTAATGGAAATTGTAAGGTCAATTTACTTTACCTATGATGAATGAAAATTGTTGTTGTAATAACTTGGTTAAGCAAGTAAAAAGGAGCCCTATGGACTAAGAACAACCTTCATGAAAGAAGCAGTGGAGTGACATGAACAAGTTCAAAAGCTCATGGTTTTCCTAAGGGAGTGTGTATCCCTATTAAATTAAGGGCGTGCATATGCAAGAGGTAGTCTAGTGGAATGTATTTTCACTATAGGCATAAGATAAATAATTGGTGCACAAGGATAAGTGAAAAGCATATGGAAAAGATTGAGCATCCATATAAAATGTGTATATATATATATATATATATATATATATATATATATATATATATTAGGATATTTCATTGGACGTAAAACAAGGTGAGGTCATAGACAATATGGTTAGATATTATCTAACTATAGAAGCATAAGTAAAATGTCGATGATGTTAAGGATTAGGTAAAATGGCTAATGAAATATTGATCCTGAATGTGGTAAAGGAAGTGTTGGGACATGTCTAGATGACCAATATGTCAGGTTGAAATCCAGAGGTGGATAGTATCCATATAAGGTATGGTTTGTTATGCTCAAGTAGTAGTGAGAGGAAATCTAGAAAAGTAATCACTTGATACAAAGTTCTGTTAACCAAAAATGGTTTGAGGCATGAAAAATAAGCTTGATAACTTGTCTTGTTTCCTTGGGCACTGTTGGAATTTCCTGGATGGTATTTCTGGGTTGTTGAATAATTTTATAGTAGCCGAGGAAATAATTCCTTCTTGTTTATTTTTGTCATATGGAAAGGGGGACATAGTTATGATTATGTTTGTTAAACTTTCCATGTGGATATCATGTGAATGACTATAAAATCTCAACTGATAGGGAAACATGGTGTTGATTAATCCTATGAGACTTGTCATAAGAATGGCAGTAATATCCTTGGGATAAGTATCTAGAAGTATTATATGTCTATGTGTATGAACGACATGGAAAAGGTGCAAGCAATCAACTTGCATGACAAATGTTTAAGGGCAAATAGATATGAATGAATGATATTAAATGTGGAAGTACAATAATGGATATGCAATAAGGAAATTGCATATTGAAGGAGTTCCATGTGGAGGAACTGTGTAAAGACTCTGTCAGGAGAATATAGTCAATGATTGTTGATAATTGGGCAGTGGGATGCAAGCCTATATATATATATATAATAATCGTAGATTGCATTCTAAAACATAATGCATGGACGAAAGACTAACAAATTTACATTGAACATTTCGATAATTAAATGATAATGTGCAGGAAGCACATGTTAATAATTCATTGTGAACAAAAATCTTGTTGTTGTAGCACGTTGATTTATCCAATAAGGTTAAGGTGAACCTAACCAAGAATTTTAAAGGAAAAGAGCAGGGAGGAGATTGCATAAGCAAAGAAGGAGAGAAGGAGGAATACTTTTTTCACTTTAAAACTATGAATTGTTTAACAGAGTTGTGATCCTTAAAAGAAAAAACTAGGGAAGGAAAGGAAAATAAAAAAATACAGTATGTTTGAATGAATAGTATTGGTTAAGCCATGTTAAGTAAATGCAGTGAGATGTTGGAAACTATTTCAGTTGGACTGAATGTCTGGGGCTGTGTTGAAGGAGTTGGACAAGGGAAGAGTTCCTTAACTCCTTCCTTGTTGTTTAGTGTATTTCTCTGGTATCAGACACTGAATTACTAATATAGGTAAGTGTTTTGGCATAAGGATGTTGATGGTTGTATGATCATGGATACGACTAAAAATTGGATTATGATTGCACTAGATAACACATTAAGGAGTAATGTGATAGAGTGCACATAGATATGTTGGGGAATATTTGAAAACATTTTATTGATTTAAATGCTATGATAAATGCATTTTTTTTTACATGACGACTAATATATTTGTGATTTATGTTCTGTGTAGAAATAAATTGGAGCTATTGGGAAAGACAGTTACTAGTGATAGACAACCTGAAGCAGAGGATGAACACGAGAAGGTTGTTGTTGAAATTTCTTGAAAGGAACTTTATAAGTCTCCATAAAACACCAATCATGAGGTAATATTAGAGAGGGTTTTAGCATCCATAACATGTATACAAATTTTCATTCCTTTGTGGAATAAAGTATGAAGGGATTGGGTAAGAGTCCCCTCTAAACTATTTTATTATGTAAATGGTATGAAGATTATTTTGAGTGGATATTATATGTCATTGATACCCAAGAAGGGTATGACTCAATAAAGAATATATCCTAAGTAATATAGTTATGAACCTCTTGAAATCAAGGTTGATTTATAATCATTACAAGAAAACTTACGAATAAGTAGTTTCATGGGTACATTGACCAATCAAGAGTTATTGGGAACAAAAGTGCTCATATGAAGAAAATTGAATTGAATGCATTGAGGAAATGAATTCTTACATAAGAGGGAAGACAATAGATTGCCCAATAAGGAAGGAGGACCTTCCAATACTCTACCTAAATTGTAAATGTGTTAAAGAAAGGAAGTGAGTGGCCATGAGTACTGGCGCCACTGGTTACTAGTTAGGAAAATGTTTTTAGATGAAACCATCTGCAACTTGGATTTCATATTATAATATGTTAAATTAAGGACATGATCGATTTATAGAAGGAAATGCATTGTTGTTGCAATAATGAACAATAATTAATAATCCTTATGGTGAAGAGGTTGGTTGAGCTCCAACACACGATGTAAAAGTTCTTGTCATAAAGTATGGAGAACTTGAAATCAATGCAAGGGTGCATTGGGTATGAATGTAGCCTTGAACATTGACACGTTGATTAAATCAATTTGACATTGAATTGCATTTGGAAAATTTGGCATGTTGAAATGATGCATGCGTAAATAATGATATTTCCTTTTACTATGTACCATTGAATAGATGAAAATGATTTGATTGTTAGTATGCAAAAATTTGAAGATATAATGTGCATAAGAACTAACAAATTGTTTGGCTATTGTAAGGTCCCTGCCGTTATGCCCAGCCCATGACATACAAAAGGTAATTTGTTTTTCTTTGGGCGAATGAAGTAAATAACCATCAATGATTCATTACATTGACCATTCATTTCGTGCAAGAAGAAATATCCCAACGATCAATCATTACCTTAATTTTCATTGCGCGTCAAGGAAGTAAAATCTAAACCTTATACCATACATTAATTGAGGCACACATTGAAATTAATCACCTAAGTATACATGCCTCATCAAATTTTAGTGCACACAAAATCTAACTAATAATCACAGTAAAATCCAAGGCACAGGTAGTCTATTCGTTGTTAGGTCACTCATTAATGTTTCTTCGGGCGCAAGAAAAAATGTATGCTCAATCAATCATACATCAAATTCATTTAGAAGGCGCAGTATAAATCTAGTCAAGCAATCGATCGTTCTTAACATCAATTCAAGGCACGGCCGAAGGTTCTACTACAATCCAACATCAATATAAGAATGCAATTAACATCTATGTAATATTCCAACCAAGGTTCTTAAACTAACACTATCAAGATGGAACTCAAAGACATCTAAGGACACTCCCACATTGTTTCTCTCTAAGGAAATTTACTAAAACGGTCCACTCCATAGGCACCTAGGACTAGTCCTTCAATTTACCAGCTAGACCAAGCTTGATTAAAAGTATTAAATTTTCACTAAATCAACAATGAAATAAAATAAGTGAATGCTATCTTACCTCTATAGAACTCTAGCTCTATAAGTATTTTTCTAAGGTACAAATTGATCATTTCAATATCTCGACAAAATTACGTTAGAAGTAGAGGCTATATTACTTTCTTAGACTCCAACGATTTGGTGTAAGGCGTGAAAATACAGTTTCTATGATGTTATGATTTGCATTAGCATTCAGGCCAACTCCCTTGACAACTTTTAATGCCATCTTTTTTAAAGTTAAAGTGAACCCTTCGGAAGGACAAAAGGTGCATTCACCGAGATCAGGGCAGGAGTGGGACAAGTAAATCCATATCCAACTGTCAATTCCGTCTTTTTTATGTCATTCTTACAATGGTTGGTTAGGGTTGTTTTCATGCACTAAAATGTGCATTAAGCTGCACAGAACTAGGAAAAGACAAGATTCGGATTAAAATTAAAAGAATCTAAGATTTCAAGAAGGATTCTCTCATTTCATGTTCTGGATGAGTCCGAAAGAATTTCTCCATAAGCTGAATTATTCATCAATTAAAGATACCCAAATAAATATGTATTGTAACCGCCCAAATCACATCACACTTTTTCCTTTCTTAAAATTTATAAGATACAATAATTCAGGGTAAGAACCAGTCAATTCAAAATTCCAAATGAGTTAAAAAGGAAATTCTCAGAAAATACGTCATGCGTGAATATCCAAGGGGAATATCTAAAATTTGTTTCCCCGAGCATCCATATGAGTCTTTGACTACGCATCTATCCATGCATTGCCACTCAACTAAATAAAGTCCCACCTTGCATCTGAATGACTTGACAAAATACAAGTCCCAATTTCAGTTTTCCCTGAATTATAGTTTTGGTAGATATTCACATTCTTATCCTTGGAGCAATTATACACCAGGTCCTTCATATGTAGAAGTTGTCTATTAAAAACTATCTAAGTGAAGAAGTACTACTGTCTATCAAACACTAGATAAACACGCTGTCTAAAAACACAAGATGCACAGGATTGTTGTCAGTATATTTAATTCTCAGCCATCCTCTCGGTATAAATGAAATTTCAGTCGCATTCTCAGTATATATGGGATTCGCAGTATATATCTCGGGTTATTAAACATTAATAAAAAAATTCTGTCAAAAAATATAATAAATATGTTGTTAATCGATGTATTTGCCATCTTTGTTGGCCATTAATATAGTTACTATTTTTAATACCTCACCATATATTTGCTTACTTTTAAATATATCGTTGTCAAAAGAAATAACAAAAATAGAGAATTTAACAAGGAATTATGATACAACTCGTTGCCTAATTAAAGGAATTAATCAAATACATTCTCTTTCTCATTAATTCACTATCATAATAATTTTGCTATCATAAAATCTAGATTTTTTCCTTTAACTAAATAATGTAATCATCTCTCTATTTAAACTGGCACAACCATAATCAATTCGCTGCATAAACGTTACCCAATCACTGTCTAAATATTCAAGGGCGTTGTCTATTAACCCAAAGGGGGGATCGCTGCCATGGTAAAATAATATCGCTGGTCTAAATTATACTATCAACAAACATATCACTGTGCAAATAGATTCCTTGTTAATAGGATCAATGGATGAGATAACGCTGTCACAGAAATCGTAGGTATACAATAACGGATTTAACTGGAAATGGGTTCATTAAAAACACAGGTATGCCACAAGGAGATCGTTGGTAAAAATTGTGGTTGATCAAAATGTAGGTACAACAATCCAATAACAACTTTGGTAGAAATCGAGGTTCAACAATGCAGGTACAACATTTATGCAATTAAATCATGGTCTATTAAATATGGGAAATTCACAGTCAATAGACATAAATTCGTAGAGCAACTAAATGGTGATATTGGGATATTTAGGGGTGAAAACACAAAGATTATTAAAACATAGTGATCAAATCACCGAGATCGTTAAAACCAAGAGGTGATATAAATGCAGAGACCATTGCAAATGTAGAGATAAAAAAAATGCAGATATTTGCAATCGCAAGAAGGTGCAACACAATCAATCAACTAGGAACAATCAACAAGGGAAGGCATCTAGGAAACATCCTTTGCTCATCATCCACGCACAAAAAAGCAGGGCATTAGAATCTATGGGTCATTGTGCACCGAAGTGACGACCGTCGATTCGGCTCCTGAATGACTACTCAGACGTGGACTAACAATCTAGGGATGAGGACGAAAAGCACAACTCTTCACAAAAATCAATAAAACCAAATGACAATCACAACATGCAGGGACCGAATGCCAAGGGAAACAAGTCAAGAAACGATCTTAAGGCTATGGGGAATTTAATTTCTTGGTTGAAATGCTAAGTCCAACATTTTCTTTAACCAATTAAACTACAGAATTGAAAACGTAAGGTATAACAAGAATCTACCATGCAAAATCAAGTAAGCGTATTGTAGCCCAAATCGTCCGCTCTGAGTCGTTTTCCCATGTGCTCTTTGTAGCTCCCACTTGTCGACCGATGAGACTTCACCGGTACCTCCCAACCAACGCTAGGGGTAGTCTTCTTCCCCCTTAGTCCCCCGAGCTGTAAATGGGCAATGCACCATAAACCAGAGAACAACTAGCTCCTAGCTCACCTCGCAAGACCGAGCTACCACTCCTCACTAAGTTGGGTATCCCAACTCCCATAAGCTAAGTTAGTCAAGTCTAAAATTGTGCATCTTAACATTATGCATAACACAAGAGATCCATCCTCCTCCTCCTCCCTCCTTTATATAGAGTTTCTAAGTCATTTACTTTCCCAAAATCCCATTTAATTTATTGTTCAATAATTTAATTCATAAAAATCCTCCCCGTACATGTGTCACCAATACCCTTACACATTTTAATGACTTACCCCCTTACTAATTTACTACTTGAGTTCAATTTAGAAAGTTCTTAAAGGCAAGATTCCTTGCTAAGTTAGTCATTCTACTTTTTCGTTATGTTTCCCTTTCTCTTTATGTTTCCCCCCTTTTCCCTTAGTTTCTTAATTCTTTTAAATTTCTCTCTTTCCTTTTTTATCTAAAACTCAAATTAGCGAGTGTAGGAAATTAAATCTTTCCTCTTTTTCTTTTTAATTAACAAATTTTTAATTAGCATAAGTAACAAAACAACTATTTCGATTTTTGTTAAAAATGTAGTCCCCCAAAGTAATTTGATATATATATTTTTTTTCAACAAATTAAATGAATGGATTACCCCTTTATCATCACATGT
>ML780497.1:961768-972358 GCA_009831015.1 Picea engelmannii | reverse complement strand
GTGTGTGGGGAACGAAGGACAGTTGGAAGGGACCTTACGACATCAAGGCCATGGTTGTAATCTCTCTTTCACATTTAATATGATACAATAATATGATTCTTTCCTATAAAGCTTGTTGTGTTTTATTGTATGATTCCTTGATCGCATACATAGGTTTATATTGAGTTTATGTTATTACTATCACTTTGGTTGGTTGCATTCTTTTGCAGGTTCATCATCATATGAGCATTTAAATGGAGCTAGGATGGCAATGGCGAGAGGAAGTGACATTTAAATGGTATGTCACCCATCCCTCTTTGGTTAGTAAATTCAATATCTAAAACTTAAGGAAAGCGTCATGTTCTGGTGTGTTTTGTTCTAGATATAGGTGGATCTAGGGAGATCAGTTAGTGTCCGCACCTACCGATTAGTTTGATAAAAACAGGTGCCCTGGCCTCATCTCAGTTGCGATGGTGAATAAAGGCCCTTTGACAATACCTGGAAGGGCCTTGTCAAACCATCATGATCCCTTACAACAAGTGAATCTAGCCCAAGGACATTCTCTTCCCCTTGGGGGTTCGAATCCGAGAGTGCGGGAACTTCTAGAGACATCACACCTCCTTCCCCAGCACCACATTATGAACCTCTGATGCGTCCTCTAAATGCGATTGCCACATGGACGCATTAAGGTTTTTAATTAACGCAAGGGTTAATACTCACGGGTTTACTGCAATGGAAATCCTGGTGATCCATAGTCGCAAGGTTGAACCCCCTCTTATACCATATGTAAGGTCCCTGTCGTTATTCCCAACCCACAACATACAAAAGGTAAAAAAAAAAATATTCCTTGGGCGAACGAAATAAATAAACATCAATCATTCATTACACTGACCATTCATTTCGCGCAAGAATAAATTGTTGGAGTTACTTCACACACACCTAGGATTTATTTTTCCTAAGGTTTTTATTTGTTTATTAGTCATTATCCAGTCTCCTATATTTTAGGAGAGAATATTCCACCTGGAGAATATTCTCTTTCAGTTCACACTTCAATTTGACTAGTTGAGTTGAGTTTAGATGTTGCATTGGGATCATCACCATGAAACATTGGGATCATCACCATGATAATTCGACCTTGCCTTGGTATCATCACCAAAGTGGAACATTAGCCTTGATTCCTTGAGTTAACTGCTCACTACTTTCTGTTCAGTCACTTAACTGAAGACTAGTTGACTAGTTAACTCAACTAGGTGGCAGTTCACTCCCGTAACTGCCTGAGAGACTAGAATAGGTGGCATTTCACTCCCGTAACTGCTGGTGTGTGTCCATATCACTCTATACCACCACTATGGAGAATTGTTTCACCTCAAGTCAAACTCATTGAGTTATATAAAGTATATCATGTGTAAATTATTCATTATTCACAATGGTTAATGAGAATTATTTCCATTCTTTCTCTCCTTCTTCTTATTTTTCCAATTCTCTCTGCAAATGTGTGTATCAATGTTTAGCTAGATCTATTCTATGCAGGTCAACACATTTACATGGTATCAGATCCGACAGAGTGCTAATCAAAGCTACACCAAAAAAATTTGCAGGTACAAAAGATCGAAGACAGCGAAAAGATGGAATTCCAAAAAGAATTCATTCTTACACCTTACAACTATTTTGCATGGAAGGAGAAAATAGCCATACATCTCCAATCCAGAGGGTTTTATAGGTTAACCATGAATACAGATATAGAACTGACATCGGCCATAGAAAAATCAAGTACTTAAATCACATGGATGAGGCGCCCAGAACAATTTGCAGTCTTATTTCTCCCGATCTCCTTTTTCATATATCTTCCTGTAAGACTCCCAATGAAGTCTGGACCATCTTGGAAGGGATCTTTAGAAAACAGGATGAGATGAGGGGACACATGATGGAGGTGGAGCTACTCACATTGGATCCAAAAAGATTCGAGAATATCCAAGATTTCTTTACAAAATTCAAGGATTTACTGTCGCAACTCAAAGCTTGCGGGGTTGATAAATCAAAGGAGGAGAAACAAATGGTTCTCACCATTCTCTCCAAGATTGGACCTGAATTACCTGTATTCGTATCCACATTCCATATTGTCAAATTCACCTCTGGATCCACCTGGAAGATGCCTTCTCTTGAGGACTTTATCGAATCCTTGACACAAGAGCAAACCAAGCTCATCAACATGGGTGCAATCAAAGGCCCAAGGGCGCATGCACTCACTATGCATGATGGAAGCCACAAATATCAGAAATCTAAAGATAAAGATAAGCGGAAATCTCATGCACATACAAAGAAGGAAGGGTACACAAAATGCTTCACCGAGGCCTCCGGATCCAAAGGAGAAAAGGGAAGAAAAGGAGAGAAATGCAGGTACTGTCACAAAGGATTCCATTCGGAATTCGCATGCATGAAAAAAAAAAATAGATCTGATGTCTCAGATACTTCAGCAAAACAACCTTGGAGATCGCATCCCCGAGGGTGCAAAGAAGAAGAAGCCAGAAGATCCAAATTCCAAGAAAGACAATTCTAGCCATGCCTTGATTGCAATCAACTCCTCTCCCGATGCTTGGATCGTAGATTTAGGAGCATCACATCACATGGCTGCCTCAAAAGTAGTCTATTCTTCTTTGGATGCATACAAAGGTCCTCCTATTCTAATGGGGGAAAACTCTTGTGTTGAAGTCACCGACAAAGGAAGGATTGAACTCACCAACAGAAGCTTCAAGAATGTGTTGCATGTTCCCAATCTTTCTGTCAACCTTCTCTCTATGTATCAAATGACGAATTCTAGCACCGGAAATAAATTCATATTCACACCAAATGTCGTGGACGTCTACGACATGCAAAACAACTCCAAGGTTGCTACCGGTGAGGTAAATCATCAGTCTAGATTGTATACATTTTCTAAATTCATTGAACCTGATTCTCCTTTACTGCTTACTCATGCTGATGAAAGTAGTAGGATATGGCACGAAAGGTTTGGAAATTTGAATTTCAGATACATGCAATAGCTTAGGAAGCATAGATTAGTTGATGGTCTACCAGACATCCATTTCTCCAAGGGAGTATGTGAGGGATGTGTCCTCGGAAAACACCCTCAAGAGAAATTCGACAAAGGAAAGTCTCAGCGAGCTTCTGCACCTTTATATCTGATCCACAGTGACCTCATGGGTCCTTTTCCACATCCATCTATCAACAAAGTGAGGTTTTTTCTCATTTTTGTTGATGATTTCTCATTTTTTACACCTCAAAGATTTCAAAGCTTTGGTTGAGACACAGTTCGAAAAGAAGATCAAAGTCCTCTAAACTGATAACGGGGGAGAGTATGTGAATCATGAGATTCATAATCTTTGCCATGAGGAAGGGATTCAATTGCAACATACAGTTCCCTACACTCTACAACAAAATGGAGTTGTTGAGCGGAAAAACAGATCTCTAAAGGAGATGGCATCTTGCATGTTGCATGCAAAGTCACTACCATAGAGACTATGGGCCGAAGCACTTAACTATGAAACATACATCCAAAATATATCTCCTCATAGATCTGTCAAGGATAAGACCCCCTACAAGGCTTGGAGCAGCCTCAAACCGGAAGTGGTCCACTTTCGCATTTTTGGTTCACGTGCATGGGCCCAGATTCCCTCTGAAAAGAGGAAGGCACTTGATCCACAAAGCACTGAGTGCATTTTTGTTGGATACCCTGATGGTGTGAAGGGATATTGGGTTATTGATCTTTCCTTGGACCGAATCATCATTGAGTGTAGTGTCCAATTCGAGGAAAGTGTCTCGCATGTACCTCGGCAGTCGCATGCAGACACCTTCACTCTTCCAGTTGTATGAGATGATGAGCATGCACATGTTGAGTCTTCTTCAGATGAGAGTTCTGATTCAGAGGAATCCGATGATTCAGATTCAGAGTTAGTACAGTTAGATGTAGAGTCAGAGCATCCAGATGTAGCTGTAGAGCCAGATCAGAGGCCCAAGTGGGCACAGACTACTCTTCAGGATGTAGGGGTTCTCGTTGGTGATCCAACCGATACTTGGAGGACTTGATCTGATTTCGAGGAGCCTTCTATTGCACTCACTGCCACTGAACCATTTCCTTCTAGGCATATTTTCTTGGTTCAGTCTTCATATCCACAGTCTTATGGCGAGGCTGCTAGAAATCCATTTTGGGAATCCACCATGCAGGAGGAGTACAACTCCCTCCTCAAGAACTAGACTTGGGATCTGGTTCCCCTTCCTTCTGGGAGGAAACTTGTCAGATGCAGATGGGTCTACAGGACCAAGAGCACAACAGATGGATAGATCAACAGATATAAAGCTAGGTGTCGCCAAAGGCTTTCATTAGGTTCATGGTATTGACTAGGACGAGACCTTCGCTCCAGTAGCGAATATGGATTTCATTCGATTGGCCCTTGCCATTGCGACAACCAAGGGAAGGGAAGTCCATCAAATGGATGTGAAGAATTCATTTTGTCATGGTGATCTCTCTGAGGAGATCTACATGGAGCAGCCCCAAGGATTTATGCAGGAATCATTTTTGGTCTGTCGACTGAAGAAGTCACTTTATGGCCTCAAGCAGGATCCGAGGGCATGGTATGCCAATATGGACTCCTACCTGTTGTCACAGAACTTTGTACGTTGTAAATCAGACCCAAATGTATACATTCTTAGGATGACTGATTCAACTCTACTTTGAGTTCTGTATGTTGATGATTTGCTGATCACCGGTTACTTGACTTCAGGGATAGCTGCAGTCAAGAGGATTCTTCATGATAGGTTTTTTAATGATGGACATGGGTCCTCTACACTTCTTCCTTGGACTTGAGATCAGTCAGGATGCATATGACATCAAACTATCTCAAGCCAAGTATGCACGAGATCTCCTTGAGAGATTTCACATGACAGATTGCAAGTCTGCTCCGACTCCTTTCCTACCAGGAGTCAAACTTGAGGATGGCGGGGAGACTCCACTGGTTGACAGCACACTGTATAGACAACTAGTGGGGAGCTTGTTGTATCTCACACGCTCTAGACTAGACCTCTCATATGCAGTTGGCCCAGTTTCCAGGTTCATGCAGGAGTCGCATGAGCTACATTGGAAAGTTGCAAAGCGTATCCTTCGATACGTACAGGGCACCATCACATTTGGGATTCATTATACAACAAACTCTACATTAGATCTCATTGGGTTTACTGATTCCGATTGGGTTGGAGATAGCATTGATCTCAAGTCCACATCTATTTACTCACTCAGTCTTGGTTTCAGGCCTATCTGTTGGTCGGGAAAGAAACAAGCTGTCATTTCTCTATCTTCAACCGAGGCAGAGTACAGAGGGGTAGTTAACATAACCATTCAGGCTATGTGGCTACAACATTTTCTCACTGAGTTGGGAATTTAGTTTCATCAGCCGATCGTCATCTAGTGTGACAACCAAAGCACTCTGAAGTTCTACAAAGATCTAGTTCAGAGGCAGCAGACGAAGCACATCGAGATCCACATGCACTATATCTGGGACTTAGCACATGAGGGGATCATCAACTTACAGTTCTGTCCTTCAGCAGAATAGATGGACGACATTCTCACCAAGACCTTCACTGAGCAGAAATTCCATTCTCTGCGAGGTCGTCTTGGAGTGAAGGACATAGTTGCCTAGCAATTGTAGTTCTTCTTTTTACATACATTGTACCTTGAGGGGGGGGGGTTTCCCATGAGGTTTTCCCTCTTTCCTCACTTTATTTCCAGTGTATCTTTTGTACTTGGGTACCTAACATGGCCTTGTTGTCGGGACCCAATCTTTATTTTCACCATAGTGATGTTCAGGAGGGGTGTTGGGGTTACTTCACACACACCTAGGATTTATTTTCCCTAAGGTTTAATTTGTTTATTATTCATAATTAGTCATTATCCAGTCTCCTATATTTTAGGATAGAATATTCCACTTGGAGAATATTCTCTTTCAGTTCACACTTCAGTTTGACTAGTTGAGTTGAGTTCAGATGTTGCATTGGGATCATCACCATGCAACATTGGGATCATCACCATGCTAATTTGACCTTGCCTTGGTATCATCACCAAAGTGGTGCATTAGCCTTGATTCCTTGAGTTAACTCCTCACTACTTTTTGTTCAGTCAGTTAACTGAAGACTAGTTGACTAGTTAACTCAACTAGGTGGCAGTTCACTCCCGTAACTACCTGAGAGACTAGAATAGGTGGCAGTTCACTAGCGTAACCATTGGTGTGTGTCCAGATCACTCTATACCACCACTATGGAAACTTGGTTCACCTCAAGTCGAACTCATTGAGTTATATAGAGTATATCATGTGTAAATTATTCATTATCCACAACAGTTAATGAGAATTCTTTCCATTCTTTCTCTCCTTCTTCTTCTTTTTCCAATTCTCTCTGCAAATGTGTGTATCATTGTTTAGCTAGATCTATTATGTGAAGGTCAACACATTTACATAAATATCCAAAGGATCAATCATTACCTTAATTTTTATTGTGTGTCAAGGAAGTAAAATCTAAACCTTATACCATACATTAGTCAAGGCACGCGTTGTAATTAATCACCTAAGTATACACGCCTCATCAACTTTTAGTGCACGCAAAATCTAACTATTAATCACAACAAAATCCAAGGTAGGGGTAGTTTGTTCGTTGTTAGGTCACCCATTAACATTTCTTCAGGCGCAATAAAAGTTGTATGCTCAATCAATCGTACATCAACTTAATTTAAAAGGCGCAGTATAAAACTAGTCAAGCAATTGATCATTCTTAACATCAATTCAAGGCACGGCCGAAGGTTCTACTACATTCCAACATCAATATAATAATGCAATTAATGTCTATGTAATCTTCCAACCAAGGTTCTTCAACTAACACTATCAACATGGAACTCAAAGACATGTAAGGACACTCCCACGCTGTTTCTCCCTAAGGACGTTTACTAAAATGATTCACTCCATAGGCGCCTAGGACTAGTCCTTCAATTTACCAACTACACCAAGCTTGATTAAAAGTATTAAATTTTCAATAACTCAATAATGCAATAAAATAAGTTAATGTTATCTTACCTGTATATAAATCTATCTCTATAAGTATTTTGCTAAGGTACAAATTGATCATTTCAATATCTCGACAAAATTACGTTAGAAGTAGAGGCTATATTACTTTCTTAGACTCCAACAATTTCGTGTAAGGCTGAAATTACAGTTTCTATGATGCGATGCTTTGCACTAGCATTCAGGCCAACTCCCTTGACAACTTTTAACGCCATCGTTTTTAAAGTTAAAGTGAACCGTTCGGAAGGACAAAAGGGGCATTCACCAAGATCAGGGACGGAGTGGGACAAGTAAATCCATATCCAATTGTCAACTCCATAGTTTTTATGTCGTTCTTACAATGGTTGTTTAGGGTTGTTTTCAAGCACTAAAATGTGCATTAAGATGCACAGCACTGGGAAAACACAGGATTCAAATTAAAATTAAAAGAATCTAGGATTTCAAGAAGGATTCTCTCATTTCAAGTTCTGGATGAGTCCGAAAGAATTTCTCCATAAGATGAATTATTCATCAATTAAAGATACCAAAATAAATATGTATTTTAACCACCCAAATCACATCACACTTTTTCCTTTCTTAAAATTTATAGGATGCAATACTTCGGGGTAAGAACCGGTCAATTCAAAATTCCAGATGAGTTAAAAAGAAAATTCTCAGAAAATACATCATGCGTGAATATCCAAGGGTAATATCTAAAAGTTGTTTCCCCGAGCATCCAGATGAGTCTTTGACTACTCACCTATCCATGCATCATCACTTAACTAAATAAAGTCCCACCTTGCATCTAAATGACTTGACAAAATGCAAGTCCCAATTTCAGTTTTCCCTGAATTATAGTTTTGGTAGATATTCATGCTCTTATCCTTGGAGCAATTATATGCCAGGTCCTTCATATGAAAAAGTTGTCGATTAAAATTTGTCTAAGTAAAGAAGTATTGTTTTCTATCAAACACTAGATAAAAATGCTCTCTAAAAACATAAGATACAGATGATTGTTGTTAGTATATTGAGTTCTCAACTAGCCTCTCGGTATAAATGAAATTTCAATCATATTCTTAGTATATATGGGATTCGCAGTATATATCTCGAGTTATTAAAATTAAATAATGTTTTTCTTTCAAAAAAATCTAATAAATATGTTGCTAATCGATGTATTTACCGTCTTTGTTGGTGATTAATATAATTACTGTTTTTAATACCTCACCATATATTTGCTTACTTTTAAATATATCGTTGTAAAAGGAAATAACAAAAATAAAGAATTTAACAAGGAATAATGATACAATTAAATGGCTAATTAAAGGAATTAATCAAATACATTCTCTGTCTCATTAATTCACTGTCATAATAATTTCTCTATCATAAAATCTATATTTTTGTCCTTTAACTGAATAATATAATCATCTCTCTATTTAAACTGGCACAACCATAATAAATTCGTTACATAAACATTACCCAATCGTTGTCTAAATATTCAAGGGTGTTTTCTATTAACCCAAAAGGGGGATCGCTGCCATGGTAAAATGATATCGTTGGTCTAAATTATACTTTCAACAAACATATCACTCCGCAACGAGATTTGTTGTTAATAGGATCAATGGATGAGATAACACTGTCACCGAAATCGCAGGTATACAATAACGGATTTCACTGGAAATGGGTTTATTAAAAACGTAGGTATGCCACAAGGAGATCATTGGTAAAAATCATGGTTGATCAAAATGTAGGTACAACAATCCAAGAACAACTCTGGTAGAAATTAAGGTTCAACAATGCAGGTACAACATTCATGCAATTAAATCGTGGTCTATTAAATATGGGAAATTCACAGTCAATAGACATAAATTCACAGAGAAACTAAATGGTGTTGCTGGTATAATTAGGGGTGAAAATGCAGATATTATTAAAACATAGTGATCAAATCGTCGAGATCGTTAAAACCCAGAGGTGATATAAAATGCAGAGACCATTGCAAATGAAGAGATAAAAAAATGTAGAGATTTGCAATCGCAAGAAGGCACAAAATAATTAATCAACCAGGAACAATTGACAAAGGAAGGTAGTTGGGCAACATCCTTCTCTCATCATCCATAGACATAAAATAAGGTCATTAGAATCTATAGGTCGTTGTGCACCGAAGTGATGACTATCGATTTGGCTCCTGACCGACTACTCGGGCGTGGACTGATGATCTCGGCATGAGGACAAAAAACACAACTCTTCACAACAATCAACAAAACCAAAGGACAATCACAACATGCAGGGATCAAATGCTAAGGGAAACAAGTCAAGCAACGAGCTTAAGGCTATGGGGAATTTAGGTTCTCGTTTGAAATGATAAGTCCAACATTTTCTTTACCCAATTAAAAATACAAAATTGAAAGAGCAAGGTATAATAAGAGTCTACCATGAAGAATCAAGTAAGTGTACCGTTTCCCAAATCATCTGCTCTGATTCGTTGTCCCGCGTGCTCCATGTAGCTCCCACTTGTCGACTGATGAGACTTCACCGTTACCTCCCAGCCAATGCTAGGGGTACTCTTCTTCCCCCTTAGCCCCCCGATCTGCAAAGGGGCCACATACCCTAAATCAGAGAACAACTAGATCCCAGCTCGTCTCGCAAGGCTGAGATACCACTCCTCACTGAGCTAGGTATCCCAACTCCCACAAGCTAAGTCAGTCAAGTTTGAAATTCTACATTGTAACATTACACATAACATAATAGATCCATCATCCTCCTCCCTCCTTTATATAGAGTTTCTAAGTCATTTACTTTCCCAAAAATCCCATTTAATTTATTGTTCAATAATTTAATTCATAAAAATCCTCCTCGTACATGTGTCACCCATCCCCTTACACATTTTAATGACTTACCCCCTTACTAATTTACTAGTTGAGTTCAATTTAGAAATTTCTTAAAGGCAAGATTCCTTGCTAAGTTAGTCATTATGATTTTCCCTTATGTTTCCCTTTCTATTTATGTTTCCCCCTTTTTCCCTTAGTTTCCTTATTCTTTTAAATTTCCCTCTTTCCCTTTTTATCTAAAAATCAAATTAGCAAGTGTAGGAAATTAACTCTTTCCCCTTTTTATTTTTAATTAATAAACTTTTAATTAGCATAAGTAACAAAACAACTATTTCAATTTTTGTTAAAAATGTAATCCCCCAAAGTAATTAGATTTTTTTTTCTTTAAATTAAATGAATGGTTTACCCCTTTCTCGTCACATGTTTAATGATGATTATCATTATTATATATATATTATTATTTTTTTACCACAAATATCACTTAGACCTAGATTTTATTTTCCTAGGCTAGAAGACATTTTCTTAGGGAAATTGTTTTTAAATCTTTCTTATTGTTACAGGTATGACATAACTGAGAGGGGGGGGGTGAATCAGTTATTGTAAATTATTAACAATCTCTCTCCTTTTTAACTTCGAATCATTAATCTTAGTGGCAGTAAGTCTTTACTGTGAAAACCAGTGTTATAAACATAAAGCATATATCATAAAGA
>ML780497.1:918893-958243 GCA_009831015.1 Picea engelmannii | reverse complement strand
ATTGTTGTGATGGACCATCCATGAATGGAAACCTGGGTAATAAGCTAATAGTTGAATGTAAGGAAAGGAGCCCAAAGAAAATACTGGAATTATCTAAGTCCTGAATCAATGAGAAACCATGTTTTGGGTTCGAAGGAATTACAGCTGTGGGATTGGCGGAGAAAATAAATATGGACCCTTTATCATAATAGGTTACCATGCCTGCAAAGAATGTACTCGGGTTAATCTGGACCATTAATCAAGGATTAACCCAGAATTAACCTCTTTCATAGATCATCATGGTCTCGTTTTAAGGGAGATTTTGGGAGAAAGGTAACATCAACATGAGGTACCATGCTAACCTAGAATGCCAACATGTCCAAAAGTTGATAGGTGTCAGCCTCCAAAGGTAAATATGTTTTTGGACGATGGGCCACAATGCAACCCCTAGGGTGAAATATGTCTTGTAGCTTCATTTTATCCTTGGACGTCGGACCAGAATCTTGAAAGATCTCGACCGTTGATCAGAGTACATCTGGGAAGTGATCTCGGTCATTGATCTATATGGAATCCCTTAGGCATTGATGATAGGAGGGATGACATCATGCTAATGATATGTTGATGTCAGGAGTCTACGTGTACGAGGAAGAAACGTGGGGGCCTGCAATTGGTTGAGGTAATAAGGAGAGGGTCCCTGCCAAGTTTAAAGGATGGAAAAGTGAGAGGAATGGGTCCATGAGTCCGCCAACTTGTGAACTCGACAAACTGACAGAATAATCAAAGTGTTAAGACTCTTCGGATGGACTTATGAAGGGAATAATTATGCATTTGTAATTCTATTAGTTTGTGAGCTTCTGATCCCACGTAGATGGAAAAATGACTAAGTGTCAAGGGTTTTAGGAAGACTTAAGAAGAGGAGGTGCATATTTGTATGTCTAAGTGTTGAGAATCTTCGGATGAAATTATGAAGGGAAGAATTCTGCATTTTTTAGTCTACGATTCTGTGGGTTTGTGAGTCCACATAGATGAAAAATGGATAAGTAATGAGACTTCTCGGGTGAAATGATAAAAGGGAGCTACAAAATTATGAGTCTGCGACTCGCCACCCATGAGAGTGCGTCGGAATAAGGTCTGAGGGACGATGGTTGTAGTCTCACCTGGACTAAAGTTCCACTGTGGTAGACTAGGCTAGTACCATGATAGGACAAGGGTGTCACCACATGAGTTGGAAATGTCAATCATATGTCACGTGGAAGTAAGAGAGATGTTTCCTATGTAAACCCAAAAACTTCGAAAGGTCATACCTTTCGTTCTAGAGCTCAATCACTAGTGAATCTATTGTTGTTGGAAATATCTTGATGAGAAAACAAGGATGGAGCTATGATCGAGAACATTTAACATTGATAGAAGAAATGAAAATTTAATACCCCGTCCCTTAAAAGGGTTATTAAGGGTCGGATATGCTACATTTTACAATTTTCCTCATAGACAATATTTAATCTCGTGGTTTTTATCCCTTTTCACTCTGCCATGGAATAATGAATCACTCTTTTCATAACTGCATTTTCTAATCAATTTGTCTCTAGTTAAATAAAATAAATTTAAAATAATATTTACAACCAATATCCATCATCAACAATGTTTATGATGATATAATTTTAGCATAAGCATTTTCTCAAACCTTTAACACAAATAATCAAAATTAAAATATTCAAATGTTTATAAATGGAGGGACATTACATAAACCTTATAAATGGCCAGGTAATGGAACTCCGTTTCAATAACCACACAAACATAATGATTATAGTACTTTATGGATATTCTTCCCTCTGGTGTACTCCATTTTATGTATAAGGATCCAACTATTGTTTTCCTTCAAAAACATCCATTATCATACTTTTATCTTGGATATTGAACATTAAAGGTGCAACCATATTCAAGGAATGGGAAAGGTTTCCTATCAACGTCGACTTTATTATCCTATATAATGTTCAATCTATCTCTCTGGATCACAACCTTGTTTTCCTTACCTCTCCTTAGTCACTTATAGGATAAGACGAAAAATGCTTCTATGTTTACCATGAGAATGCATGAGTTAATTGAAGAATGATGAAATGTTAGAAAAGAATTTGTAAAAATGAGTGACAAAATCAAATTTTCATGAGAAAGAGTGCATCGGAAAAAAGAAGGCTTGAATTTTCATGAGACTAGAATTCTTATGCAGATGGATTTCTTACAATATTCTATACTTGTAGTAAACAAACATGATTTCATATCTATGGAATGTGGGGTTTACCACCAACCACCACCTACATTCAATGATTGATATTTGATGTTTTAATAAAACACATGGTGAAAAGATGAATGTTAGAATAATTAGGAAAATTACGATAATTTATCATCCCATCGAACCCCCCATTTCCTCCTCCCCTTTGGTGGAGTTACCACCCATCTCATTCTATTTTTCAGCTAGCCTTAGACCTTTATATTGATCATCAAAAAAATATTTACATATCTCAATGTATTGAGGAAATTCTACCTCATGGTATATAATAAAAGTATAATTATCAAAATGCATGCCTAGACATTTTCTAGTTGGTCCTTCACCTTAATATCCACACTAGGAAAATCATATGTAATGTTTATATCATTTACACAATTGGTCATTCTATCACATATTCATATCAATTTTATTTACAATTTATATTCAATTTGAGTCATGAAAGGGTCAAATACGAGGTTTCACAAATTCCCTTTTTAGGATTTTCCATCAAACTTGTTAGTTTATTTCCCAGCATATGCCATGGACTTGTTTCACTATTTGGACATTTTCTCCCTTCCCTTTTCTCAATTATTTACCAATGGTATAGGTGGCCATGCTTATCACCTCGAGAGTGGCTCTACCTAATTTTTTTCCTATCTTGGTGAACTTATCCTCCTCATTGAATCCAACAATGTTTCATCTTTTATATTAACCACCTTTTTGGATCCCTTGTGCATACTCCACCCCCAATTTCCAAATATCATCTTCATTAGGTATACAGGTGGAAACACATCACATTGACCTACACTATCTACCCATACAATCTATATATCTCACTCCATACCCTCTCTTTGATTTTCCATCCAATTCTCATCACAACTTGTCCCTTGGGAAAAAAATTATTTCCATTCCCTAAAATTGGTGGAAATATACTAGAATTCAACCTATAGTATCGATACTCTAAAGGAGATCTCTCACAATTGGTATTTACAAATGCACCCCTTGTTGGAAATACTATTATTGATGTATTGTCATTGATATCAACATCCGATGATGCACATGAAGCTCACAAGGGAAAGCGCAACACAAAAACATGATGAATAAATCTCAGAAGGGAAAACACGGTGTAGAAACATGATCAGGATCAAAATAACCACAGAATAAACCAGGACCATCGATACACATGTGACAGATCAATGACAAGAATTAATTGCGGAGAGTGAAAGAAGAATTAAACAACTCGCTAGTTCCAATCCTACAATTGGTCTAGATCATCAGATCTCATAAACTCAAATATCGATGATTGTGGTTGATCTAACAAGTGATCAGATTATGTCGGATTAAGTCATGACCGTCGGATACACAAGTGCCAGATAAATGACAGGGATGTATTGTGGAGACTAAAATAATAATTAAAAATCATGCTACTTCCAATCCCACAATTAGTCAGGATCGTAAGATCTTATAGGTTCAAATATCGACAATCGTGGTTGACTCACAAACAAACACACAACTTCAAATTGCGGAGCTTGGGTGACAAATTAAATCACTCATAATTTGTGGTTATGCAATCATCCTTGATCGTTAATATGCTTAGAGAGTCTTCACGATCGTTGGATCACTTTAAGTGGAAGGATAGGATAAGTAGGGAAAAAAGGGTTTAGAATTCGAATACCTAAATACCCGACAACCGTTGGATTTGATTCAAGGAAAAGCAACATCACAGACAGATCGAGTTTTTGATCTAATATCTTTATCAAATGAACATAATTTACTTCGGATATAAATATGTGAGGAGGTTACGCTTCGGGAAACTCACTTTGGAATAATTGTGAAGTTGAGATATCAAAATACCGAAGTCCTGAAAGACGAAATTATGAAGTCACTCTCAGTCATCGATCTGAGATACCCTTCAGATACTATTCTGACCGTTAGATCAAGGAGATGAATATGTGTCACATCAGGAGATATACATCAGCAGACCACGTCAGCAAGGACATGTGGTATACTATGTCAGTAGACCATGTCAGCAAGGACATGTGACAAATCACGTTGTGAGACCACGTGAACAAGGATACATGGCATAGTCACATAATGACAAGTGTCAAGTTGAAATCAAAATTTTAGGTATGTGACAATCACTAATCTGAGTGACACATGGCATAAACTTGACTCTTGTCACTTCATCAAGTGAAGTAAGAAAGTTACGTCACTCGGGGAGTTTTACTTCAGGAGGTTCACCACCAGCAGATTCCCTAAGTCCCGAAGTCCTGAATGTCAAAGTCTCGAAGTGGACATGAGTCATTTGATCTGAAGATCACTTTGGGTGAATTCTCAACCATTGATCATATTACAGTGGAAGGATAGTGTATGTAGAATAGTTGAAGTCTCGAAGTAAATGGTGGCCATCCATATCAATGCTTGATTAAGTCCCAACCGTCAAATTAAGCAGTGAAAGGATCGAATATGACCATTGATCTAGTTCCAGAAAATAGAAGTGATTTGTCTGATCTGTTCAATGAAACATTATTTAGAATATTTGACAGGTTAAAAGTCTCGAAGTCTCGACTGTTGTCCATCTCATCAAGAGATTAAATAGCGACCATTGATTCTGATAAGTGCTCAAGCTTTCGTTTGGCCTAACGTCTCGATACTTCCATTGGTCATATGGTAAGAGATTTAAAAGGCAGAATATAATACGTCGCTAAAGTTGATAAGCCTGTCGTTTTTTGTTATCGATCACATGTAATGGCTTGAAGGAAGCGCCACTGCAGAACTTGGTTTTTGAAATAATTGTAGAGATTCGGGATTGAGTTAAAATATGAAATTGATCCATATCTGTGATCAATTTATGAAAATAATTTACAGTAAGAATGATAAAACAATGATTATGTTTAATTTAAGTGAAGAGGTGTGATGGTCCAAATGAAAGGACACAAAGCGTCATAGCTCGCACCGTTTTGAAAATTATATAAATGAGGAAGAGTGGTGAGAAGAAATTGTCTCAGCAGTCTAGATCAGAAGATCAAAAGCTAAAGCAGATTACAGGAAGGAAATATGAATATACTTGTGCAGTGAGGGTGGAAGGGAGGAGCATGGAAGTATTCATATCCTTACTAATAAAATTGTAAAAAATAAGGGAGTTGGAGCTTCCTAGGGTTGGTGCCCTAAATACAAGGGAGTTGGAGCTTCCTAGGGTTGGTGCCCTAAAGACAAGGGAGTTGGTGCTTCCTAGGGTTGGTGCCATGAAGAAGGGTATTGGTGTCTCCTAGAGTTGGTTCTCTAAAGAGGATTGGTGTCCTTCACTATTCTTTATAAAACTTGTAATTGTTGTTAGATATATTTATATAATTGATTTTGCATACAATTCATTGTTGATTCATTGTGATAATCAATAAAATATAAAAATTAATTGCTAATTATTGAAAAAGGGTAATATTGATTCACACCCCGCCCTCTCAGTATTGCAACAATTGGTATCAAAGTGGGTGCCTTCAGAATAGTATAACAACTGAGAGGTAGATAGTGAACATGGATCCACATGAGGGAATGCCTAACAACAAAGAACCATTGTTCAATGGAGGAGGATACTCTCTATGCAAGGTAAGAATGAAAAGCTTCCTATTGGATCTTGGTTTTGATATCTGGAAATATGTTCTAGATGGTTACTTTGCACCAACTGTTCCACCCAAAGACATTGTAGGAAAGAATATATATAACGACAACTCAAGAGAAATTAATGGAATTCTAGGAGGGTTTACTAATTCCATATGTGTGAATGTTATGCATTGTAAATCAACCAAAGAAATATGGGACAAGTTGGAGGTTGTATATGAGGGAGATGAAAATGTCAAGAAAGCCAAACTAAAGACCTATAGAGCTGATTTTGAAAATATGAAAATGAAAGACGAAGAAAACATTGTTGAATACTTTCATAGAGTAGATGAAGTGGTCAATTCATTCAGAGCAGCAGGAGAAGAACTTGAAGATAAACCTATTGTGCAAAAAATACTAAGGTCATTACCTAAGAGATATGATGCCAAGATCTCTTCAATTGAAGATAGGTCTGATCTTGAGACACTTATAGTTGATCAACTCCATGTAATTTTTATAGTGTATGAAATGAGAACAGGGAATGATAAATCATCAAAAAAGGAAACGACCTTTAAAGCATATAAATTAAGGAAGGAGAAAAATAACAAAGATGATTTATCAGATATATCTGATGAAGAAACTACAAACTTCATAAAAAAAATCAAGAAAGGGACATGAAAATACAAAGGGAGGATTCCTCTAATATGTTTTAACTGTGGAAAAATTGGACACTTTTCCAATAAGTCTTTCTATCCTAAGCAGGAGGAAAGTGATCAGAAGAAAACTCAAGCTAATAATAAAAATAATTTCTACAAGAAAAAGAAAACATTCTTTACCCAAGAAGACAATTTCTCATCAGAAGTGTTATAGGATAAATCCGTAAGTGCGGACACAAACCGATCTCCCTAGATCCACCTGGATCTAGAACAAATCAAGACAGAATAATACTCTTTCCCTAGATTTTAACTATTGAATGAACTAAGAGGCAAGAACAAGGAACATACCTTATAATCGCTTCTGTGGGTCTTTGTTGCTCCTGCTCTGCTCCAATGCTCTTATGTAGTAAAGACCAAGACAACAAAAACCAAGTGGAGTGAAGAAAGCACAATTTATCCGATAGCTAATATATGTATATGATCAAGGAGTTATACAATAAAGAGAAATCAACTTTATGGGAAAGGGACATATTACTGTATCATATTAATGGAAAGTGAAATTTACAACCTGAGCCTTGATGTTGCAAACCTCCTTTCGATGGCTCCTAGCTCCGACACACACACTTGCTCACTTGCATGAAGAAGATGGGCTCCTTTCGATGAACTTGTTGGAGTCTCCAAGCTGCTGTAGCTTCAGTCCTTCACACAATCTCTTTCACTAATTCTCCAATGAATCTTGCTTGTATGCTAATGCTTAACCTTTTCCATGAGAATTCCCTCAATATATAGGAGAGAATGGATTAGTTACTTAGATAAGAATGATCCCAAAATATTAGGAAATCCAGTACTAGGATAACCATTCGAATGCCATCTCATCCTTCTCGAAGATTCCCTTCTAGAAGCATCGATAATTCAACTTTTTCCTTGCTTTAGAGAGGGTTCGCACCCTAGTAGTTTAGCACAGTGCAAACTTCTCACACCCTGGCTTAAGGCAGCCTGTGAGAATCATGCATTCTCACATGCAAATGTATTAGCAGCCTGCGAACCTTCCTCAAAACTGAGATTTTTGGAAAGAGAAGAAAGTAACTTTTCTCAGGTAAAATTTCTTATGAAGATCCTGGGTACACCATCATTGATACATCATCATGAGGACCAAAATCATGGGTAACAGAATTCCCCCCAAAGTATTAGGTTGGAACTAGTGACAGTCGAAATACTTTGTAAGCCGCATGTGTGTGTCGGGAACCAGGAGCACACCTAATCGAAAACCTGTGAACAACCAAGCATCTGCAGAATATCATATATATACCAATTCCAAGGTAGGCATTCCCATACTCAGATCATAGACTGATGGCAATTTTAGACCTGGGTCATGGCCACCAATCATACACTGTGGATCCATGCCGTCAAAATATAGCATAGCCACCAGGAATACAATGTGGATCTATGCGAGAAATTTCAAATTGAGACGACATAGCCACGAAACATACACAGTGGATCTATGTGTTGCAGATTATACATACTCCATCGCAACCTGGACAAAAAGGCAATATCCAGGGTCTTCAATCTCTTCTCCCAAATTACGAATCTAACCATGTGATTACATGTGTTGAAGTCGAACATGGCAGAAACCACTTGATTACCGGTCATTAATGAAACCATTAACAAGTGCGAGGGAAATCACCATTGATGTCAATGATCCCCAAGGTACCCTATTACAATCAATCTAGTGTGAATGAATGAGTTGAAGTCAAACATCTGATGGAATCTTTCGATCAGGGGTCAATGATGTAAACCCACTGTCGAAAGCGAGGAACCTGCCATTGAGGCATGCAAGCTCCAAGGTACCAAATAATTTCTAAGTCTTGATTCCGGATAATGAGCTGAAGTCGACGGAACAAAACTCGTCACAGGAGGGCCTTGATGTATCCCACATCAATGACATGAAATGAGTAACTGATTTTGAAGGTGAAATAGAGCATGATGTGCATTGGACCAGACATAGGGAAGGCCGACACAGAGAGAATGGACAACTGCAGATGGCCGACTCAATATAGGTTTTAGATGGACTTCTCTTGAACATATGAACGACATGACCAATGATTTGGCAGCATTGACTCAAAGACGACACAGGGAATGACCTTGTAGCAAATCGAATGAGAGGAAAATGGATTTCCCAAATCGGCTTCAAATGATGAATAGGGGGTGTCATGTTCAAGAGCTACACTTACTGCCAATTAATACGATGACAAAAACATATCCCTTTCCCAAAATTTCCCCCACCATTTCTGGCGAGTACCTCTTTATTTTTACGCAAGCTTGAGGAGGATAACATATGCTTGTTGATGTAAGCTCATCCTTCGAACGAGTCCCTCGGAGTATATTTAACGAACCCTAAGAAGGAGTGGTTTGGTCCCATTACGGGTCTATCAGTGTTTGTTTAACAAGTCCAGAGATAGAAAACTCGAAGGTTTTTCAAGATTATAGAGTTTGGAAAAACACTTAAAAGAGAAATCTCTCAGTTCCTTTTTCGTAAGATAGTCTGTATGAGACCCAAAAAGAGATAAATTATCGCTCACTAGACGCGTATTTCAAACACTTTAGAGAGCGTGAAAATAGCAAGGTCGCTCGGCGATCTTTTCATGTTTAGAGAGTCTGAAAAGAGCTTAAAGAGGACTCTAGGGGGGTTCCTTTTTCATATAACCTTGTTGAGCCTGAAAAAGTGATAAAACTATGCTCGATCACGTTCTCATGTATTTACGAGCACAAGAACGGACAAAAACGACGCTCGAGGTTTTATGTGAAAACCATAAAAACAATTAAAAACATGCCATAAAGAAGAAACATATGTCCATACCCTTGTATTGAATTATCAACTTCATCACACCTGCAAGAGTTACACTCATCTTGATATTAGGGATTAGGTTTAATAAATAAATAAACATGAAAAACTCAAAATGACATAGTAAAAAGTAAATTAAATGAGTAAATAACCATTTTTACCATATCATTTCACATTTCCACTATTGAGCTCCAAAACCCCCATTTTACCCTCCGAATTTGGCGTCGATTTTTGGGAGCTATAGGAGACCATTCGACGAGCCATCTGCAACATTAAGGTAAGATCTTCATTCTTGACACATTCATGGTTTAAATTTTTGATTTCATTGGTTAGTTTTTCAGTTTCAAGTTGTTTTTTGAACCCTACATGCGTGTTGGCATTCTCGCAGGCAGCCCATGCGGGACCTGCGAGAATGATGTGTTCTCGCAGGTGGGACTTAAGCCACCTGCGAGGTCCCCGCACTGTACTAATGGGGCACCTGTGAGAACCGCAAACCCAAATTATTTTTAAAAAAATTAGCCAATGAAAAAGATTTAGATCATGAATAAAATCATTAATCCTCTTCTTATGTCCCTTGTGTAGATAAATAGCCATGAAGAGGATAACGCAAATGTCGAGAATCATCCTCCCACCATAGCTACATCGAGAGATTGTGGGCTCTTAAAATACTTCCGCATCACGGGTATGAGGGCCCAAGTCAGACTACCAGAGTTCATGGTTCGTATGTGGGACCCAGATCAACAAGTTTTCAATGTAGGAGCTCATACTTTGTCCATAAACATTGAGGACATATACTTCCTGACTGGATTGTCTAGGCGCGGGTATTATGTCAGCCTGACCAGTAGTAGAGGTGGTGGGCTAAAGATGAGTGAATACTGCAATCAATACTGTGTACCTGAGGCTGAGAGGAAAAAAGGGAAAGTGGCTATCTGGGGGGTACAAGATTTGACTCTCCGCACTATCCTTTTTACTATAGCTCTGATGGAAGGGAGTTCTGCTCCACATATGGCATTACAAAGTTACTTCCAGTACGCCATCGAGTGTACCGAGCCTTGTGTATTCAATTGGGCAGATGCTGTGCTTCACAGTATCAAAAAACAATTAACCAAATGTAGGCGAGGTGAACTGAAACAATTTGGGTATGAATCTTTGTTGGTGTCCTTCTTCCTCGAGAGGGTCCCCGTATTCAAACTATAGGTTGAGTGGCACCTACTGGGTCCTAGGGATCCAAGGATGTTGAGATGATGTCGGCTCATGGCCCGGCACGTGGCAGGACCAATCGTCAGGTACGACGATATATTCTTTGACTGGCTTAAAAACCATATGTTGATGGTCGATGATTACGCTTATGTCGGGTTGGATTTCCGAGGAGATCTGGATTTGGCATTTCCTGAGGATGCTCAGTGGGGTGACCTTGGTAAGAAGAACATGCATTTTCTCTTTTTAAATTTTTTTGAGTTTTTATCATATTTGAATGTTTTTGTTTTTATGTGTTCCAAAGACTAATACAAAAACGTTTGTTGATAACACAGATGTTGGACCATATCGACCTTCTGGCACTTCTCCCATTCAGCGGAGAGGAGAGGCAGCAGTGGTAGCACCACAGTATGCTGAAGATTATCAGGTGGTGGAACATAATTTAGAGGGCCTGACAGCAGACATTCCAGATATGACTCTGGAAGAGGTTCCACGATGCGATCAACGTCACACTGTAGGGGTATCAGCAGCTATGAGTCGACTGCTCCATAGGGTTGCTAGGGAATTCGTGTGTTACCATGAACGTCATCCATGATGTCACTTTGTAGAAGCTACGAGCTTCAGTTTTTTATATTTTGGTCTTCGGACAAAACTTTTGTAAAAAAAAACTCTTTTGATCGTTATATACAGACGGCTTCTACCGGTTTACTTTTAAAAATGTGTGAATATTAAAGTGATTGATTTATAAATGGTTCAAATGTCTGTCTAATACATAATTAGCCAATGCATCTGTTAATGTATTTAGACATATAGGAATGTGTTGATATTCAATGTAATCAAAAGAACGTTCCAAGAGGCGAATCCGCAAATACACCCGTAACAAAGTAGGACTTTGAATAGTATAGATATTACTTAACTGTAGTACTACTAATTGTGAATCAATTCACACAAACAAACGATGAATGCCAAGCAAGATAGCATCAACCAATAACTCAATAACGACACTATACTCTGCAATATTGTTGGTCCCACGACCGAGACACAGACCTTGTAATGATACAAGTTCGTTTGTAGGGGCGTAAATAGCCCACGCAGCGGAAGCAAGGTTCTGAGTACTACGGCTAGCACCATCAGCGAAGCCAATATAGGGTAGCGAACTCTCCAACATCTGGAAATCAAACCACAACATCACATAAGGGCAGAGACTAGATAACGACAAAAGAAAACTAAAGTAGCACACAAAAAGTATGATACAATAAAAATACAAGTACTTATGCACAGATGATTTATGCATAGTACTTCTTCAAGTACAACCCTTTCCTGGGTTCACTCAAAGGGATACCATCGTAATCTACCAATTCATATGCTCCTTTCTCCAAAACTCGGCAAACAATATAAGGGCCTCGCCACATGGCTTAGAATTTCCCAGCTCCTAAAACATCTCGATCCTGTTCATAAAGAAGGACAAGATCTCCTTCGGAGAAAACGCGAGGCTTGACATGCTTGTCGTATTGGGCCTTGACACGTTTTTTCTGAGTTTCTATAACTAAAGTGGCATCACGTCGAGTTTCGTCTAACTGCATAAGATACAGTAGACATTCTTCTTCAGCAGAAGTATTGGGAAGGAGCTCAATAGCTAGCTTTAGAGAGGGTATCTCGCATTCTATAGGAAGAATGGTTTCCACACCATAGTCTAATCGAAAAGGCGTAAACTCAGTAGTAGACTTGATAGATGTCTAGTACGCCCACAATGCTGAAAACAACATTGTGTGCCAACTTGTTTTATGAACCCCTATCATCCGTCGAAGCATAGTTATAAGAACTTTGTTGATTGCTTCGACCTAGCCATTGGCTTGCGGATAATAGGGCATTGAGTTATCATGATGAAGACCCAACTTCTCTGTAAGTTCAGACATCATAAAATTCCTAAAGTGGCTACCGTGATCAGTAACGATAGCTTGAGGCACACCAAAACGAGTTATAATGTGGTTAAAAATAAACAAGGTTGTGGTCTTTCCAGTATTATCGAATGTTGGCATCGCCTAGGCCCATTTTGTAAAGTAATCAACAGCTACAATAATGTAACCATGCCCCCTAGCCGAGTAAGGGTGACATGTCATGAAATCGATGCCCCATTTTGCAAAGGGACCAACTGAGACCACAGGGTGAAGGGGAGCAGGATGTGACCGGATTTTCTGATTATAGGTCCGGCAGGCATGGCATTTTTGAATGGCAGTAATGCAGTCATTAAACAAAGAAGGCCAAAAATATCCTGCACGTAACATCTTTTGGGCACTAGCATACCCAAACATATGACCACCACATGCTCCAGAATGGTAGTCATTCAGAGCTTTCTCGGCTTCATCAAACGTGAGACAAGGATGAAAAATGGAGTCAATCCCTCGACAATAAAGAGTATCCCCGAGTATAATGTATTGACGTGCTTGATATCGTATGCGACGTCGTTCGGTACTAGACAGAGTAGGCCGGAAAGTCTAGGTTTGGAGATATATAATGATATCTCCATACCAAAGATCATCAGTGCTAATGAGGAAAAGAGATTCATCGGGTAATGAATCAACTGCTACATTTTTCGTTGCAGGGTGAGGAAAATCACATATCAACTCAGGGAAAACCAAAGACTTCTTAGACTTGGCGCGATCGAATTCCAAGTCAAACTCCTGGAGTATCACAATCCACTTAGAGTATTTTCCCCCTAGCAATTGATGTGTCAAAATATGTTTCATAGGGTTGCAATGAGAAATCACAGTAGTTTTACGTGAGAGGATATAGTGTCGGAAGCGTTGGACGGCTTGAACAGTAGCCAAGGCCAGTTTCTCAACATGTTGATACTTGATTTCGGTGGGTGTGAGTCTTCGACTCAAGTAGTAAACAACATGTTCGTCATGGTTATCATCCTCCTGGACGAGAACCATACCAATAGTATACTCCAAGGCAGCAAGATAAAGGAAAAAATTGCGACTGTAATCAGGAGGAAAGAGGAGCGGAGCTCGCGTGAGGGACAACTTCAACGCTTCAAAAGCATTGTTGGAAATGGAGTCCCAGACGAATTCAGTATCTTTCTTCAGTAGCCACGTGAAACCACGAGTAATCTCGGCGTAATTAGGAATGAAACAATGAAGAAAGTTTGCTTTCCCCTGCAAACTTTGCATCTGGTGGAGTGTAGAAGGAGGAGGGAGATTAAGAATCGCCTCGACCTTAATAGGATCCACCCAGATCCCTTGACGAGAAACTATAAACCTGAGAAGACGGTTGGATTCTACGCAAAAAATGCATTTATGAGGATTTAAACGGATGCGATAGAACTGACAACGAACGAAAATGGCTCAGAGGTGGGTAGGGTGATCGACTATGCACATCGAATGAGCTGGAAAATCATCCAAATAGGGTTGAACGATATTCTTGATATCATGAAAAGTGTAAGACATAGTGCGTTGGAAAGTAGCGCCCGCATTCTTAAGACCGAAAGGAAGTTTCCGGTAGGCAAAAGTACCCCAAGGACAAATAAAAGTTGTCTTATGCTGGTCCTCAGGAGCGATGTTAATTTGATTATAGCCGGAGAAACCATCCATAAGAGAGAAGATTTCACTTCCCGCACAGTCATCGACAATCTGGTCGATGAAAGGGGTAGGAAAGTTATCCTTGGGACAAGCTTTGATTATATCCCTATAATCAACACATACGCGAATGTTTCCTCCTTTTTTGTCTATCGGGACAGGGTTGGAAACCCAATCAGTGAGGGCCACCGGATAAATAAAGTCGGCTTTCAGAAGTTTTTCGACTTCGAGTTTTATAGCCACTGCTTTGCGAGGATGGACTGGACGAAGGCATTGTCGGACAGGTTTAGCTCCGGGGTATGTCTTTATCTCATGTACGACAATTGCGGGGTCGATACCTGGCATCTCTTCGTAACTCCAGGCAAAAATGTCACGGAATTATTTAAACAGAGACGTATAGGTGACGATTTCGTCAGCAGAACACGAAGCTCCAATATGAACATTCTCGACAATCCCAGGTTTAATGGATATGTCAATGGGAATCGTGGGTGAGATGTTGTTGAGGTTCCCTTCGGCAAACACATCACGTGTAGACTCGGGAACAGTCGAAATGACAACAACAGTCGACGGAGTCGAAATCCGTTGGTAGTTCTCAAGAGTGTGTTGCTCCAGAAAAAGTATGGAACGATGATGCCCATCATCCCAAGGGGTGGCTTCCATGACGGACATGATCATCTCGTCCATGGGAAAAATAACATGAAAAGGATCGGGAGACAACTCATCAAGAGAGGGAGTAGAAGATGTTTCCGATTGAATGGCCTGGTAGGCAGATTCAACCGGACTTAACGACATTGCGTTGTCGTAATGAAGATGATCTCCAGGGTCAGGGACAATCCAAGGGTCGTGAGACACAGGAAGTTCGTGAGGCATGGTGGAGATCATGTTGAGAGAACCAACTGACGAGCATGGAACATCAGGCGATGGAAAGGGAAAAGTACCCATTAACGAGGACTCCTTTATCAGGCCTACACCGACGTTCTCGTAACCCGGTGGGGTTTTAGCTATAAACGGCACATTGCCAGTACGGGTATCCGAATTGAAGAAGGCTAGTTGATCAATGGTGACAACCTTTCCTTGATGAGGGAAACATAGCATACAAAAGAGACTTGATACAACAACATGCATGGAATCGATCCAGCTGCAGCCAAGCAGAAGATTATAATCAAGGGGAGCGTCAAATACTTCCACTTCGACTTGGACCGTTTTGCCTTCTAACATGATAGGCAATGAAGGAAGAACGTCGTAGGGCTTAAAACCTGAGCCATTGAAGGCTTTCAGAGTGTTCTGGGATTCATTTAAAGGAGGAGAGCCAATGGATTTCCAACAAGCAAGAGACATAACACAAGTCGAGGCACCCTCATCGATAACAGTTCGGAAAATGCTCTTGTCAGAGACAACCACTTGAATCTGGAATGCGAGTTGAGGGGGTAACCTTGGAATGTGATCTTCCAAGTCAAAGATTATTAGATTGGTGTCCTTCGGGTCAATTCCACCTATATCTTTCAACAAGGCCTTCCTTTGTGCGGGAAAATACTGAAGGACTTCAAGGGCTAACATCGCGGAAGGTGCCTGGGCTAGATCTTCAACTATGTTGTAGTTCTGGGAGGCACGAGTGTGTGGATTGAAAGCCGATTTCTGAATGATGCCCTTTGGGGGGGGTCATAGAACTGTGTCGAGGCTCGGTCATTCGAGATGAAGAGGACCGTTGGTAGGTGGAGTAGCATGAGAGGGTTGAACCAAAGAAGGAGGTAAGTCGTCAACCTTCTCCTTATATGGAGAATAATCTTTGGCTCGAGTAGTGAGCGCAACGTTGTTTTTCTTAGAATCACCAGTACACATCAAAACATATGATGTTGTAGATGAAGAAGGTTGGTCGTGAATGACCAACTGAGCCTGATGTTGAGACGGGAAGGGTTGGGACAAGACAGCTGGAGCAGGTGGTTTTGGAGCTCCTTTAAGGAACTGATTGACCTCGTCACGTCGTGGACAATCCTTCATGTAGTGATCGTCACCATAGATAAGGAAAGGGTATCGGGGTTTGTGCTTATCCCGATCATCAACAGGGGTAGTTTTGGTTTTCTCTGCTTGATTATTTATTTTTCCCTCCTTATTCTTACCTCTCCCCTTTTTAGATTTATTCTTACCGACAGGGGTAGATTGAACGACATTTACCTCTGAAGTCTTGCCGGTGGGAGGGGAAGGAGACAGAGCACTTTGTACATTAGAAGAAGCAGATCTAGGGTTCACACTTGAAACAGAATGTGATTGGGTTTGGGCAGTACCAATCACACCATCAGCCGCATGCGAGGCAGCTGGAGTAGTCGAAGAGCTGGAAGTGTTAGGACGAGGCAAGTCAGGTAGAAAATCGTAAAGGGTTCCCGTCTGTGAATAAACGAGATCAAGATACTAAGCATGACGTATAGCCTGCTCTTCTGTGATGACGCCACCCATGGCTATCTCCTTACCAGTCTCGTTCACAAAGGATTTTGTAAACCATTCGGCCAACAACTGATCGAGGAGCTCAAGTTTAATGAGACGTCGTCTCCTTCGCCACTCATGGATGTGATCAGAGATATGAGTGCCCTTACTTTGTTTGAAGGAAGTCAAAATCTCAGTCCCGGTATCATAACGGATCGGTAACTGGTAATGCGTAAGGAAATCCATAGCTAGGGTGTTGAAATCATAGAAGAAACCTCGTGGCAATTCAATATACCACTTCGCAGCAGAACCGGTAAGGGTTCGTTGAAAAAGACGAAGACGAATAGAGTCATCCATCGATGAGTTGGATGAACACCATAGGTGAAAATTCATGACGTGGTTGTTTGGGTCCTCTCCCACTTTGCCATCAAATTTAGAAATGTCTGATGGAAGCTTGGCAGGGATAACAGGCCATTGGGGAGAGTGACGAATAGGATCATTCAAAATCCTAGACAAATCCGACAAATCCAAAGTAGCAAGAAAAGGTAGTTGTCGATTCACCTGTGGGTACTGATGGCTTTGGGGTGGAAGCCCTATCGGAAAACCAGTAGGACCGTAAGCAGTCTGCCCGTAAAGGGAAGGCCCAGGCAGATTCGGTGGTGGCTGGAGAGGATAGTAACTCCAGGGATTGTAACCCTGAGCGAGGAATTGAGGTTAAGTATTCGAACCCCAAATAGGATTGGTTATACCTGGATATGGTTGGCCTATAGTAGGGACAGGTTGGTGCCCCCCAGTCATTTGAGGAGGATTTTGTATCATCTGATTCCAAAACTGGGTCAACGAAGGAGGTATATTTTGTCCAAAGGGTGAGGGTGGTCCCGCTATCATAGGTGGAGTTCCAACCAGAAATTGTGTTCCAATCGAAGGTTGTGTATTAGGTGGAAAGTGTCTGGTAAGAGTAGGTGGAATCGTACCACCCGGTCCACCAATAGGAATCTGCCAGTTTGGTGTAAAGGACGGGATAGTGCCACTAGGATTAGGATTGCCAGCAGGAACTTGAGGGAGTGTCTGAGTAAAACTGGGAATATGATGTCCAGGAAGAGGAGGACCACCTTGAGAATCGGTCGAGATTTGTGGAGGTGTTGGAGTATTCAACAAAGCACTCAACGCATGGTATCCGGGTGGTAGTGTCGAAATAAAACCGGGAACAGGGGAAAGATCAGCTATAGTGAACCCAGTTGGGACACTCGTAGTAATCGTGAGATGGGCCATTTCGGTAGGGAGAGTAAAGTGATAAGTAGTATTCAACGGTACAGTCTCTGTCTCAGAAAACACTGGGGGTTGATTTCGGAGACAACAGGTGAATTAGGACCAAAAAGGGGCCTGCGGACGTCTGCAGACCAAAAAGGATTGTGGCCTTCTTCACCGGGAAAAGGCCCAACGGGTGATCCAGAAGAGGTAAAAATTAAATCTATGGAAGAATTTAATCGCACAAAAGGTCATTCACCATGACGAATTCGAAAATCCTCTTTAGTATTGGTAACTCGAAAATGTTCTAGAGAGTCAGTTCATTCTACTTGTGGAGCTGGTGTAGAAACATCTGGAACTTCACTCTACCAAGGAGAGTCCTCAGGAGTGGCATCCTGCTGAGGAGAGCCCTCAGGGGTATCTGTAGGTAAGGGTTGTGAACCATCCAGATGCTCTAGAGATAAACCCTGCATTCTACATGAACGACATGGGGGAGCTATTGTGAACAAGAGACAAGCTCTGCGAAAAAACTCTTATGGTCAACTTCGAGAAACAGACAACATGCGCTAGTAAAAAAAATCTAGGAAGCAACACCAAGCAAATAAGACCTTCTAATTTTGAAGCCACTAGTTGGTGATGAAATCCAACGTCGCAACAACGAGACGAGAAGGGGCGGGGCTAAGGTGGAAAAGTTACATTGACGACCTGCTTAATGGACTTACACCCTGGTGCAAGATTCCACACAGTAATTGTGGATTTACCCTCCAAGGAGCCTGAGTGAGTTTTTTCAACATCAATTCCAGGTACCGTGAAGACTTTCCCCTCCATAGTCACCTTGGGTAAGAACCTAGAGAGACAGGCCACTAAGGTCACCACAAACAACAATAATGCCTGGGGAAACAGTCGACAGTCTGATCCACATGCAAGGGCAGGGTATTGAGCCTGAAATCAACTCAAAAGGCTTCCACTCATCATTGTGGGTATACCTCGTGAATGACCCCCATAATATGTGCAATCTCTACACTGATATCAACAAAGCAGGGTGAGTAACTCTGCCAACATCAATGCAACCTAGTGCTTGACCCTTGTGTGAGAAGGGCTTCCCAGGACAAAATGTTGCAAATGGAATTTAACACTCCCTAACACAAGATGCTATTGTGTGTTTTGTGCTTTTGGAGAGTGTATCTCTCTTCCTACTCCAAAGTGCTAGCCTAGCTAAAAGTTGGTGTAAAAGAGACCTAGAAAAGAGTTACTAGATAAATTTTATGATTACGCAGTGTTATTAAGAGTTGTTGTTTACTCAAAGGAAACATAAGTGAAACTTATGTTGTATGACTCTGACCCAACAATGCAAGGATGAGAATGAAATATATAACTTTTCGTTCAATGAATCCTATGTATGGGAGAGAGAGAGGAGTTTTTCTAGATTAACCCTGAACTACAATACAAAATTCCCTTTAAAATGTCAATGCAAACAATCATATATCGAATGACAATTCTCTATGTGTATTTTTCAAAAACTTCAACAATCCCAATAATTTGATTTTCAATGTTTTCTTAAAACGAAAAAATGTTTTTTGAAAGAAAAACTTGTTGTTCACTTTTCAAAAAGGACTGACACTATGATAGTGAAAGTACTGAAAATCAAAAAACCAAATGAACAAGCAATGATAAAGAACCCAATCCACTCTTTCAATGAAAACAAAAATAAAGAGCAAACCAAAGAAGTCTTCTCAAATGCAAAAAGAAAATGGTCTTCCAAACTAATAAGCAAATGAGAAAAACCAAGCAAACTTAACTCTCAAACAATCACTAGATCTTAATTAATCAGACACATTCAGATTCTGAAGTCAGAGAGAATGGTTTTGTCAAAAGAAGTCAAGAAATGAAAGTCAAGCCCAAAAAGACAAGAAAATCCTAGAAACCCTAAGACTATTCATGCACACCAACAAAGACAAGAAAGATATCAACCAAAATTCCAAAAGACTCATAAGAGGCAATCAAACTGATCTGAGTCGCTGAAAAACCCAAAACTCAAAATCCAATTTTTGAAACACAATGTTCGCAGGTAGGCAATAATGCACAGTGCGAGAATCACAGATTCTCGCAGGTGACCCGTGAGCAGGGTGCGAGAACCTCGCACTGAAACTTACTAGCAGGGTGCAAACCCTACCAATTCTCGCAGGCTATAATGGATTACAGTGGGAGAATGCCTGAACATGATCAAAAAATTGAAAAATGGAGCAAAATTTAACAAAGTTTCTGGACCCAGAAGGTCTATCAGGATATCCTGAAGACTCAGAGACTGATAGGATAGGAGAAAAGTGAAACTAGAGAAAATGGCCACAGAAAAACCTTAAAAGACACAAATAAAAATGGGACTCTCCCCAGTGGAGTCGCCAATTTTGTTATAGGATAAATCCATAAGTGCGGACACAAACCGATCTCCCTAGATCCACCTGGATCTAGAACAAATCAAGATAGAATAATACTCTTTCCCTAGATTTTGACTATTGAATGAACTAAGAGGCAAGAACAAGGAACATACCTTATAATCGCTTCCGTGGGTCTTTGTTTCTCCCGCTTCGCTCCAATGCTCTTGTGCAGTAAAGACCAAGACAACACAAACCAAGAGGAGTGAAGAAAGCACAATTTATTCAATAGCTAATCTATGTATATGATCAAGGAGTTATACAATAAAGAGATATCAGCTTTATGGGAAAGGGACATATTACTGCATCATATTAATGGAAAGTGAAATTTACAACCTGAGCCTTGATGTTGCAAACCTCCTTTTGATGGCTCCTAGCTATGACACACACATTTGCTCACTTGTATGAAGAAGATTGACTCCTTTGGATGAACTTGTTGGAGTCTCCAAGCTGTTGTAGCTTCAGTCCTTCACACAATCTCTTTCACTAATTCTCCAATGCATCTTGCTCGTATGCTAATGCTTAACCTTTTCCATGAGAATTCCCTCAATATATAGGAGAGAATGGATTAGTTACTTAGATAAGAATGATCCCAAAATATTAGGAAATCCAGTACTAGGATAACCATTCGAATGCCATCTCATACTTCTCGAAGATTCCCTTATAGAAGCATCGAGAATTCAACTTTTTCCTTGCTTTAGAGAGGGTTCGCACCCTATTAGTTCAGCACAGTGCAAACTTCTCGCACCCTATCTTAAGGCAGCCTGCGAGAATCATGCATTCTCGCAGGCAAATGTATTAGCAGCCTGTGAACCTTCCTCAAAACTGAGATTTTTGGAAAGAGAAGAAAGTAACTTTTCTCAGGTAAAAGTTCTTATGAAGAGCCTGAGTACACCATCATTGATACATCATCATGAGGACCAAAATCATGGGTAACAAGAAGAAAATGAAGAAGACAAACCAAAGATTCTATTTATGGGGATAAAAAGTCAAGATGATAGTCATTCCGATGATGAAGAAGAAGTAAACTTAGAAGAAGAAATCCTTAATGTGATTGAAGAACTAAGTAAAACCAAAAAACAAAATAGTGTACTAAGGGAAGATCTTCTAGAAATTAAAGAAGCTACTAAATCAAGAGAGAGGGAACTTTTCAAAACTATCAAAGAATCAGAACAAATCATTAGTGATTTAAAGTCCCAACTCCTGGAAACTATTAAAATTGGAGAATTCATTTTACAACAACTAAATGATAAAAAACAAGTATGTGAGAAACTAGAAGTTGAGATTAAGCTGCTAAAAGGTGAAATTGAGAAAGAAAAAAAGGGATCACAATTTGAAAATAGTTCAAAAATATTGCATGAAATTATCAGTAGTCGAAGGTCACCAAACAACAAGACTGGTTTGGGATACACTCAAGAATCAACATTTACATTACAAGGATATTTCAAGAAACAAATTAGTTATGCAGATACTCTGAAAAAATCATTAAAAAGGGAGGATAACCAGGAAAAAATGATGCCTTTGAAAACTGTTACACATAAAAGGAAATCAATACTCCCTACTAGAGTAAAAAATGACAAGATAAATACAATCATCATAAGGAATCCCCCTAATTATCTATTTATTGGATATTATTACTCTTGCAACAATTTTGGACATAAGGCAGTACACTACAAAGCTTATGGACAACACAATTATAAAAATAACCAAAGATATAAAAACAATGACTACAATGCACAAAAGAGAAACTATAACTCATTTTCTCCTTTGTGAAGCTTCAATAGTGAATGCAAAAAATGCAACAACTATGGTCACAAATCCAGTGAATGCAGATTGACAAAATATGATAAAAGGATAAATATTCCTATTAATCAAAAAGTATGGAAGAAAAGACAAACATAGTGCAAAGTAGCCTTATATGCAAAAAATCATGAATGTTAGTGGTTTATTGATAGTGGATGTTCCAAACACATGACTAGAGACCAAAGTAAATTTCTCAAGTTAAATGAGAAATGAAAAGGAAAAGTAACCTTCAGAGATAACATGTTAACCAAGATACTTGGAAAACGCACTGTTAGGTTAGGAAATAATAAAAGTAAAGAAGAAGATGTAGTTCTAGTAGAAAATATCAAACCTAATCTCCTAACTATAATCGAAACATGTGATTAAGGTCACATACTTTATTTTGATTCTTAGAAATGTGAGATCATAAAAAGGGACATTGGACAGCTAGTGGCAGTCGCACCAAGAACATCTAGCAATGTGTACATCCTTAATATAAATGAAGAAGATACATTTTGTTTAATCAAAGTAGATGAAAGATGGATATGGCATAAAAGGTTTGGAGATTTAATATTTGACAACTTGATCAAAGCCAATGAGAAAGAGGCAGTTAGAGGCCTACAAAAAAAAATTAAGCCTTCAGATCCCATTTGTAAACATTGTCAAATAGGAAAGCAAAAAAGAGTTAGGTTTAAAAAAAAAGAACACTCCACAACAAAACCATTAGAGCTTATTCACACATATCTATGTGGACCTACTAGAACCAAAATCACTTATGGTGAACATTATTTTATGTTGATTGTCGATGATTACATAAGACTCACCTGGGTTTTCTTTTTAAAAGATAAATCAGAAGCCTTTGAGAAATTCAAAAATTTTAAAGCTCTTGTAGAAAATGAAACAGATCTCATAATTAAATGCCTAAGATTAGACAATGGAGGAGAATTCACCTATAAAACGTTCACTCAATTCTATGAAAACCATGGAATAAAAAGATAGTTTTCAACCCCTAGGAATCCTCAACAAAATGGAGTGGTAGAAAGGAAAAACATAACAGTTCAAGAAGCTGCAAGAACTATGCTAAATGAAGCTAAACTTCCAGACAAATTTTGGAGAGATGCAATTCATACAACAATTCACATACTTAATAGAGCTCAGTTGAGACACAATCATGACAAAACCCCTTATGAACTATGGTTTGGGAGGCCAACTTCTGTAAAACACTTTAGAATTTTTGGAAGTAAATGTTACATAAAGAATGATGAATATAACCTAGGAAAGTTTGACCCAAGATCTGATGAATGAATATTCTTAGGATACCCATCTAATAAATGGGCATATAGATGTTATAATCTTCGACTACTAAAAATAGTGGAAAGTTGAAATGTAAAAATAGATGATCTAAAAAAAGGCATATCCCAAGGCTTTGATAAAAAATATCAACAAAAAGATGATGATATAAAATATCAACAAGAAGAGGATGATACAGAATATCAACAAGACAATGATGATGAAACACAGGAAAATGAACCGCACACTGATGAAGAAGACAATGAAGAAACTCCCTTGCCAAGAGCTCCCTCAAAAATATTTCAGAAGAATCATCCTGAAAGACATATCATTGGAGATAAAAGTGTACGAGTAGAAACAAAAATGAGACTAACCTTTGACTCAGAACAAGCAATGTTATCCTTAATTGAACCTAAGTCCATTAAACAAGCTATCAAAAGTAAATATTGGATAAAATCAATGAATGAAGAACTAGATCAAATATAAAAGAATTAGACTTGGGAACTAGTTCCAAGACCCAAGAAGAAGAATGTGATAGGAACTAAGTGGATCTTTAAGAAAAAATTAAATGAAAATGGAGAAATTATAAATAACAAAGAAAGATTAGTCTGCAAGGGATATTCTCAAGTAGAAGGTATTGATTTTGAAGAAACCTTCACTCCTGTAGCAAGACTTGAGGCCATCAAAGTGTTCCTAGCATTTGCAAGCTTCATTGATTTCAAAATATATCAAATGAATGTCAAATCAACATTCCTTAATGGAACACTAGAAGAATAAGTCTACGTTGAGCAACCAAAAGGATTCATTTTATTAGAAAACCAAGACTATGTGTGCAAACTTAAAAAGGCCCTGTATGGTCTTAAACAAGTCCCCAGAGCATGGTTCTCTAGGCTCGATCAGTATCTACAAAAACAATGATACAAGAGAGGGACTATTGACAACAACCTATACATCAAGATTGAGGATCAAAACATGATTTTTGTGGTAGTATATGTAGATGACATTATATTTGGGAGAAATCTCACTACATTAAGCAGAGAATTTTCAACTAAAATGAAAGAAGAGTTTGAAATGTCTATGCTGGGAGAAATTTCATTTTTCTTAGGTTTACAAGTAAATCAAACTAAAAATGGAATATTTGTTTAACAAACCAAATATATCAAATATATGATGAATAAATTTCAAATGGAAGACAGTAAACCCATGAGTACTCCCATGGTCATTGGATGTAAGCTAAGTCTAGAAGATGACTCCCAAAAGTGGATCAAACAATATATATATCAATGATTGGAAGTTTACTCTACTTAAAAACAATGAGACCTGACATCATGCAGGTTGTAGGACTTGTGGGGATATTTCAATCTTCACCTAGGGAATCTCACTTAAAAGGAGTAAAAAGAATATTTAGATACCTTCAAGGCACCCTAGAATTTGGATTGTGGTATCCAAAAGACAAAAAATTCAACCTAACTGCATATACTGATGTTGATTGGGTAGGTAGCTTTGATGATAGAAAAAGCACCAGTGGAGTAGCATTTTTCTTCAGAAAAAGTCTAGTGGCATGGTTAAGAAAGAAAGAAACATCCACATCTATTTCTACAATAGAGTCAGAATACTTTGCTCCTACATCTTGTTGCACACAAGTCCTTTGGATGAAACAAACATTGTAAGACCTACAAATAAAATATAACAATCCTATTACTATTAACTGTGACAACACTAGTTTCATAAGCATCTCTAAAAATCTAGCGATGCATTCTAAAAATAAACACATACCAATCAAATACAATTTTCTAGGAGATTAGGTTACCTAGAAGGTGGTAAAAATAATGTATGTAGACACCAAAGAACAAATTGTAGACATTTTCACAAAACCCCTGCCCAGGATTACTTTTGAGAATCATCGACAAAAATTATTGGTAATTCAAAAACCCCATTAAAATAGAATAGTCAAAGGAGAATTACCCTAGGGGGAGCAAGCCTTTTCCATTGATGTCAAAGGGGGAGAGTAACTTCATAGATAAAAGCATCATCACAGGGGGAGTATGTATGAAGTTAGAATGTTTCCCTCAATGACAAAGGGGGAGATTGTTGGACATATTGTTGTTGATGTATTTTTGTTGATTTCAATAGCCAATGATGCACATAAAGGTCGAAAGGGAAAGCACAGTACAAAAATGTGATGAATAAATCTCAAAAGGGAAAACATGGTGCATAAACATGATCGGGATCAAAATCCCCACAGAAAAAACCAGGACCATCAATACACATGCACCAAATCAACGACAGGGATGAATTGCGGAGAGCGAAAGAAGAATTAAACAACTCACTAGTTCCAATACCGCAATTGTTCTAGATCGTCAGATCTCATAAACTCAAATATCGACGACTGTGGTTGATCCAAAAAACGATCAGATTAAGTTGGATTAAGTCGTGACCGTCAGATATGCAAGTGCCAGATCAATGACAGGGATGGATTGTGCAGAATGAAAGAATAATTAAACATCGTTCTACTTCCAATCTCACAATTAGTCAGGACTGTCAGATCTTATAGGTTCAAAGATCGATGATTGTGGTTGACTCACCAACAAACATACAACTTTAAATTGTGGAGCTTGGGTGATGAATTAAATCACTTGCAAGTTGTGGTTCCGCAATCATCCTTGATGGTTAATATGATTTGAGAGTATTCATGACCATTGGATCACTTTAAGTGGGAGGATAGGATAAGCGGGGGAAAAAAAGATGAGAATTCGAATACCCAAATACCTAACAATCGTTGGATTTGATCCAAGGCAAAGCAACAACGCAAACAGATCGAGCCGTCGATCTAAGATCTTGATCAAACGAACATCATTTAATTCATGTCTAAATATGTGAGGAGGTTACGCTTTGGGAATTTGACTTCAGAAGAATTGTGAAGTCGAGATATCGAAATACCCGAAGTCCCAAAAGCCGAAATTTTGAAGTCACTATCAACTGTCGATCTGACATACCCTTCAGATATTATTCTGGCTATTAGATCAAGGAAATGAATATGTGTCACATCGTGAGATCTACGTTAGTAGACCATGTCAGCAAGGAAATGTGGAAGACCACATCATCAAACCACGTCAGCAAGGAAATGTGACAAACCACGTCAACAAGGATACATGGCACAGTCAGATAATGACAAGTGTCAAGTTGAAATCGACATTTCAGGTACGTGAAAATCATGAATTTGAGTGACATGTAGAAGAAACTCATCTTGTTTCATCATCCAGATGGATATTGGTGGCTACCCACCTTTTCCAATTGGCTCAAAACATTTTTCTGACAATTTTGGCAATTTACTATTTTTAGCAGTTTTAACTTTCGGAGCCATTTTGAGGGCCTAAATGAAGGTTTTTTGGGATCGAGTTCCTCAATTATAATTGAAGGCATGATTGATCAACCAAGATGAATATCCTTGACGATACCTTTCCAATGGGCTATCATGTGCCTAAAATGGATACTGTATGCAAAAGTTACGACCCCAGGAAGTTGATGTACTAACTTACCCAAACGGGGCCCACATGACTTTTGGGGCTTCATCTCCTAGGGTTAGGTTTTTGGATGTCTAGGGTTTTTGGAATTCTTGTTTATTTTAAAAATTCCTTCAAAGCCTCATTGTAATCTTCTTCTTTCAAATGCATGCAACCATCACATCTCTTCTCATAGATAAGTCGCCACCATTCCAGCAAACATGTTTCCGCTGCATTTTACAGTTTCATCTTACTTCATTATTGAATAGAAAACATGTTTTACTGTATCTTTGTTATTTTGTGTTAAGAACCTATTGATAATATGTATTCATTTCATTCTTCTCATAAAATCCATATCAGTGGTATCAGAGCGGTCTACTCCTTGTCATCTTAATGCATGTCCCCAACGAGGTCGAAGTACAAAGAGTTAGGTCTCAAGCTTGTTTCTCTTGAGGACATAAGCTATCACACACCCAAGAGACCTCTCATGGCAGGAGAAAATAAATATGATAGGAAAAAATATCCTTTCAGACTGTTGATTGAGGAATCCTTCACACAACAGAGGAATGAGATGATGGATAGTTTCGCGCAAATCCTTCAGCGGCTAGCAACAGGCGACGCATCTTCTTCCAACGGAGGCGCCGCCCCTTCAAGGTAAAAATAAACTTAAATATTCCTATATTTGAAGGTCATATAGATGCAGATGTTGTAGACAAGTGGTTGAATCTACTAGAAGGGTATTTTTCTATCCATAACTTTTCGAATAGAGAAAATATTACTTTTGCACTCCTCAAAGTCGTTCCCGATGTCAAAGATTGGTCGGAAACTTTCTGTCAGAAAAAGGAAACAGAGGAAACCTCATTATTTTGAGTCATGGACACCTGGGAATCCTTTAGGGATGCTATTAAGGAACAATACTACCCTGTCGGAAGTTATGATGACCTGTATACCAAATGGACCACACTGCGGCAAGAAAGAGACAAAGCAATGCCTGATTTCAGAAATATCTTCCATACCTTGTGTACCAAGCTAGATATCAAAGATTTGGAGCAACATCTGGTGCTCAAGTATCATGGTGCTCTGGATATATACATCCAAAATGAAATGGAACTTCTGGACATATCATCCTTGGGCGTGGCCTACGAATATGCCATCAAAATCGAGCAAAAGCTCAAACAAAAGACACAACAATTTGGGCCTGGGGACCCCGCACAACAAAAGCTAGGAAAGGGAGGCCCCAACCCACAGAACAAAGGAGAGAGAAAATATGGATAGTATTAGGACAACCATTCCAAGCCGTAAGCAAAGAAGGACACTGGAAAGACAAAGAAATATACTGGGAAGTGGTGCGACTTCCATAAGATCCCTTGGTATAACACTGTTGATTGCCACTCAAAGTAGTCATTGGTGGCCAAAGTGAAAGCCTCTAAATCAGATGTGTATTCTGACTCTGAGCAAGAACAAGAAAAGGGAAGACAAATCATTGATGCAGAACCCAGAGACACCATTTCTACCACCAAGCTCCAGCCTGGTGCACCAGACGAGCCAGAAGAAGGAGAGCGCCTCTTCCATTCATAGATGTGGGTAAAAGGCACCCTGCTGCACTTCATTGTTGATATGGGTAGCTAGAAGAACCTCATCTCAGAAAACTTCATCAAGTGGATCACCCTACCAACAATGTCTCACCCACAACCCTACACCATTGGATGGCTCTGCCAAGGAAGAAATCTCCACGTCAGCCAACAGTTTCGACTGTCATATGAAATCAATCCCTTCAAAGACGAGGTATTATGTGATGTTTATCCTCTCGAAGTTTGTGATGTTCTACTGGGCCAACCTTATTTATGGAAATGTCATGTTGTATATGAGTCTAGGCCTCATAGTGTTATTATTACTTTGAACAGGAAATTGTACAGGATACCTGAGGCAGTCCCACCTAGTGCTATTTCCTTGATCTCTGCTAAGAAATGCAAGAAGGTCATATCTCATATGGGGAAGTTTGTCTTCTTCGTGATTCACTCTCAGAATAAGAGAAAGATCACAGCCACATCCAGGGTCTCTGCGGCCAACCTCTCCACACAACAGAAGAAAGTAGATAAGGTCGTGGAAGAGTACTCAGATATATTCTCCTCACCTATAGGGGTACCTATGCACTGCTAGGTCAAGCACCCCATCGATGTGACCCTCGACGCATTGCTTCCCAATGGGCCTGTCTATTTATACTCTTTTTCAGAGAATGAGGAGATCAAGTGACAGATCCAAGAACTGCGGAAGCCCAATCATGCTGGTACAGAAGAAATATGGAACCTGGCGAATTTGTATTGATTACTAGACTCTGAATAAAATCATAGTCAGAAACCGATACCTGATTCCCCAAATCAACAACCTCCTTGATAAACTCACGGGGGCCAAATACTTCAGTAAGATTGATCTGAAGTCTAGCTACCACCAGGTCCTGATAGAACAGACAGATGTATGGAAGACCGCCTTCAAGTCAAAGGAAGGCCTTTTTGAATGGTTGGTCATGCCCTTTGGTTTGACAAATGCTCCAACCACTTTCATGAGGATGATGGATGATATCCTTCAACCATTTACCAATACTTTTGTAGTGGTGTATCTGGATGAAATTCTAATTTACAACAAGACTTGGGCCGAACACTTGCAGCATATTTAGTAGGTTTTGCACACCCTACGACAACACAAGCTATACGTCAACTTGGAAAAATTCTCCTTCGGCATGGACAAGGTCCATTTCCTTGGATACATCATTGATCAACATGGCATACATGTGGATCCAACCAATATCCAAGTCATCCATGACTGGCCAGCGCCAACAACACTCATTGAGCTTCAAAGATTCTTGGAACTTGCCAATTTCTACCACAGGTTCGTGTTGGGATTCTCCCATATTGGATGGGTCCTCAGCCAAATAAACAGGGGTGGTGGTAAGGCAAAATTTGCGTGGGGCCAGTCCCAAAAACAAGTGTTCGATGATTTCAAGCAATGCTTGTGCTCATCCCCAGTACTTTCACTACCAGACCTGCAACATCCCTTTGAAATTAAGACTATGTTGTGGGCGTCATCCTCACTCAGCATGGACACCCCATGGCCTATCATAGTGAGACACTGTCAGATATTGTCTGTAAGTACCCTACTTACGACAAGGAATTGTACTCCATTGTACAAGCTTGCTGCTAGTGGAGACATTAAATTCTTGGGAAGGAGACAATCATCCACACTGATCATAAGCCACTGCAGTTCATGCATACATAGGGAAAATTACAGAATGATCACCATCAAAAGTGGTCCACATACTTGCAGCAATTCCACCTCAACATCAAGTATAAAACAGGAAGCACAAATTGTGTCGTTGATTGCCTCAGCAGACTTCCAGTTGTGACACTCACCATGATGCTAGAATCTTGTGGCCATGAGACATCTAGATGGCCCCAACTCTCTTAGACAAACACTGACTTCGCCAACACCTACCAAATGTTGGGTGCAAATGCAGTTGTCGATAATTTCCATCTTTAGGATGGGTTGTTGTGTCGTATGGCCCATATTTTTGTTCCATCAAGTGAGTGAGCAAAGTTGATCTGGGAATCCCACTACAGTCAGGTGGAAGGACACATTGGCGTCAAAAATATAGTGGCCCTGCTACAGAAACATTTCTACTGGATGAAACTTCGACAGGAGGTCAGCAAGTATATCAGGTCCTGCATTGCCTGCACTATTGCCAAACCGACCATTAAGCAACAGGGATTGTACACCCCTCTTCCTACTCCTGAAAGGCCATGGGAATCCATCTCAACGGACTACATGTCGGGCCTCCCGTCCACCAAGCAGGGAAATAAATGTGTTTTTGTGGTTGTTGATCGCTTTTCTAAGATGGCGGTTCTGGTTGCCTGCAAGAAGAGCTTCACAACAGAGGCCACTGCCAAGCTCTTCTTTGAATGAGTCTGGGTACATTTTGGAATCCCACAAACCATTGTCTCAGATCGAGATAGTCGATTTCTCAGCACATTCTGGTCGAGCCTCTTGTCACTACTGGACACCAAGATCACCAAATCCTCAGCCTTCCAACCCTAGACAGATGGCCAAATCGAGGTTGTAAATCGAATGATTGTGTATATCCTTCACATGTATAATTCAAAGCACCCTCACACATGGGATGAGAGCCTTCCCTATGTCCAACATAGCTACAATCCAGCCCTACATAGCTCAACCGGACATAGCCCCTTTCAGGTGGGGTTGGGATTCAAACCATTGGGTCCCATAGATGTTGCACTTCCCCTTGCGGTCACCTCAACCAACTCATATCCTACTCCAACTGAAGCTGACAAAGCCACCCATTTCATTGAGAGGATCCAACACATTCACCAGCAAGTTCAAGATATCCTACAGAAGTCCAATGACAAGTACAAACAGTGCCATGATCAACATCGGGTGCCACATAAGTTTCAAGTGGGCGACAAAGTTTGGTTGCACTTGTAGAAAGAACACCTTACAGGACCCCATCAGAAGATTTTCCCACTCTTTTATGGGCCATACACTATCACCAAGGCCATGGGGGACAATTATTTTGAGCTCAACATTACTCCCTTTCTTGGCTTACACCTAGTGTTCAACATGGATCTCCTTCGCCCCTATTTCCCACCATTATTGGGCACCTTAGAAGTAGCAAAACAAATGACACCAAAAGAGCTCAACCCTGACTGCATACAATAGGAATTCAATGATCATATTGTGGACACACATATCAAGGTCACTCGACAACAAAGGATCCAACTTTATTGAGTTGTCAAAGCAGGGCAGCTCTTGCATCAAGGCAAGTGGCTCACCCGGGGCCAAATTCAATAGAAATTTCCTCATATGATGGGGGAAATCAATGCAATGGATACCATTGATTCATAAGGAGGGAGGATTGATCCATATGGATATTGGTTTCCACCCACCTTTTCCAACTGGCTCAAAACAGTTTTCTGACAATTTTGGCAATTTACTATTTTTAGTAGTTTTAACTCTCGGGGCCATTTTGAGGGCCTAAATGAAGGTTTTTCGGGATCGAGTTCCTCAATGATAATTGAAGGCATGATTGATCCCCAAAAATCGATATCCGTGATGATACCTTTCCAATGGGCTATCACACGCCTAAAACAGAGATCATATGAAAAGGTTACGACCTCGGGAAGTTGATGTACTAACTTACCCAAATAGGGCCCACATGACTTTTGGCACTTCATCTCCTAGGGTTAGGTTTTTGGATGTCGAGGGTTTTTGGCATTCTTGTTTATTGTAAAGATTCCTTTAGAGCCTCATTGTAATATTCTTCTTCTGAATGTGTGCATCCGTCACATCTCTTCTCAGAGATAAGCCGCCACCATTCCAACAAACTTGTTTCCGCTGCATTTTACAGTTTCAGCTTATTTCATTATTGAATAGAAAACCAGTTTTACTATATCTTTGTTATTTTGTGTTAAGAACATGATAATAATCTATATTCATTTTGTTCTTCTCATAAAATCTGGATCAGTGGTATCAGAGCGGTCTACTCCTTGGCGTCTTAATGCATGTCCCCAACGAGCTCGGAGTACAAAGAGTTGGGTCTCAAGCTTGTTTCTATTGAGAACAGAAGCTATCGCATGCCCAAGCGACCTCTCATGGTAGGAGAAAAGAAATATGACGGGACAAGAGATCCTTTCAAACTGTTGATTGAGGAATCCCTCACGCAACAGAGGAACAATATGATGGATAGTTTCGCGCAAATCCTTCGGCGGCTACCAATAGGTGATGCATATTCTTTGAACGTAGGCGTCGCCCCCTTCAAGGTACAAATAAACTTCGATATTCCTATATTTGAAGGTCAACTAGACATAGATGTTGTAGACAAGTGGTTGAATCTACTAGAAGGGTGCTTTTCTATCCACAACTTTTCGAATAGAGAAAAGATTACTTTTGCGCTCCTCAAATCCATTCCCCATGTCAAAGATTGGTGGGAAACTTTATGGGAGAAAAAGGAAATAGAAGAAACCTCATTGTTTTCAGTCACGACCACCTAGGAATCCTTCAGGGATGCTATTAACGAACAATACTACCCTGTCAGAAGTTATGATGACCTATATACCAAATGGACCACACTACGGCAAGAAAGAGACCAAGCATTGCCCAATTTCACAAATATCTTCCATACCCTTCACACCAAGCTAGGTATCAAATATTCAGAGCGACATATGGTGCTAAAGTATCATAATGCTCTGCATAGATACATCCAGACCGAAATGGAATTTCTGGACATCTCATGCTTGGGCATAGCCTATCGATATTCCGTCAAAATCAAGTAGAAGCTCAAACAAAAGACAGGGAAATTTGGGCCTAGGAACCCTGCACAACAAAAGCAGGGAAAGGGTAGCCCCAACCCATAGAAAAAAGGATAGAGAAAAGATGGATAGTATCAAGAAAACCAGTCCAAGCCGCAAGAAAAAAAGGACACCGTAAATACAAAGAAAGATATAGGGAAGTGGTGCGACTTCCATAAGAACCCTTGGCATAACACTATTGACTGTCGCTCAAATAAGTCATTGGTGGTCGAAGTGAAATCCTCTGAATCATATGCGGATTCTGACTCTGATCCAGAACCAGAAAGGGGAGAATGGATCATTGATGCCTAACCCAGTGCCACCATTGCTACCACCAAGCTCCAGCCTGGTGAACCAAATGAGCTAGAAGAAGGAGAGTGCCTCTTCCATTCACAGATGTGGGTAAAAGACACCCCGCTACACTTCATCGTTGATAGAGGAAGCCAGAAGAACCTCATCTCAGCATAGGTCATCAAGCGGCTCACCCTTCCAATGACACCGCACCCACAACCCTACACCATTGGATGGGTCCGCCAAGGAAGAGATATCCGCGTTAGCTAACAGTGCCGACTGTCATACGACATCAAGACCTTCAAAGATGAGGTATTATGTGATGTTTCTCCTCTCGAATTTTGTGATGTTATGTTGGGCCAACCTTATTTATGGAAACATCATGTTGTATATGAGTCTAGGCCTCATATTGTTATTATTACTTTGAACAGGAAATTGTATAGGATACCCGAGGTAGTCCCACCTAGCGTTATTTACTTGATCTCTACTAAGAAATGCAAGAAGTTCATCTCTCAGATGGGGAAGTTTTTCTTCTTCGTGATTTTCTCTCAAAATAAGAGAAATATCACAGCCACATCCAGGGTCTTTGCAATCAACCTCTCCACACAGCAGAAGCAAGTAGATAAAGTCGTGGAAGAATACTCAGATATATTCTCCTCACCTACAGGGGTACCTCTGCATTTCCAGGTCAAGCACCCCATCGATCTGACCCCTAATGAACCGCTTCCCAATGGGCCTTTCTATCACTGCTCTTTGCTAAAGAATTAGGAGCTCAAGTGACAGATCCAAGAACTGCTCCACAAAGGGCACATCCATCCCATCTCATCACCTTGAGGGAGCCTAATTGTGCTGGTATAGAAGAAAGATGGAACCTGGTGACTCCTTATTGATTACTAGGCTCTGAATAAAATCACAGTCAGAAACTGGTACCCGATTCCCTGAATCAACAACCTCCTTGATCAACTCACGGGGGGAAAATACTTCAGTAAGATTGATCTGAAGTCTGGTTACCACCAGGTCCCGATAGAACAGACAGATGTATGGAAGACAACCTTCAATTCAAAGGAAGGCTTTTTTGAGTGGTTGGTCATGCCCTTTGGTTTGAAAAATGCTCCGACCACTTTCATGAGGATGATGAACGATGTCCTGTGACCATTCACCAATACTTTTGTAGTGGTGTATCTAGATGAAATTCTAATTTACAGTAAGAGTTGGGTCGACGACTTGCAGCATATTCAACAGGTTTTGCACACCCTGCGACAACACAAGCTATACACCAACTTGGAAAAATTCTCCTTCACATGGACAGGGTCCATTACCTAGGATACATCATTGATCAACATGGCGTACATGTGGATCCATCCAATATCCAAGTCATCCATGACTGGCCAGCCCAACGACACTCACTGGGCTTCGGAGCTTCTTGGGCCTTGCCAATTTCTACCAAAGTTTCATGTTGGGATTCTCCCATATTGCATGGGCCCATATCCAAATAAATAGGGGTGTTGGTAAGGCAAAATTTGCATGGGGCTGGTCCCAACAACAAGCATTCAATGATTTGAAGCAACACTTGTGCTCATCCCCAATACTTTCGCTACCAGACCTGCAACATCCCTTTGAAATTGAGACAGATGCTTCAGACTATGCTATGGGTACCGTCCTCACTCAACATGACCACCCCATGGCATATCATAGTGAGACACTGTCAGATATTGTTTGTAAGTACCCTACTTACGACAACAAAATGTACTCCATTGTACAAGCCTGCCGTCAGTGGAGACATTACATTCTTGGGAAGGAGATAGTCATCCACACTGATCATAAGCAACTATAGTTCATGCAGACACAGGGAAAATTGTAGAATGAACGCCATCAAAAGTGGTCCACATACTTGCAGCAATTCCACCTCAACATCAAGTATAAAACAAGAAGAACCAATCATGTCGCTAATTGCCTCAGAAGACCGCCAGTCGCGGCACTCACCATGGTTCTAGACTCTTGCGGACATGAGACATATGGATGGCCCCAACCCTATGAGACAGACCCTGACTTCGCCACCACCTACCAAATTTTGGGTGCAAATGCAACTGTCAATAATTTCCATCTTCAAGATGGGTTGTTGTGTCGTCTGGGCCATATATGTGTTCCATCAAGTGAGCGAGTGGAGCTAATCTGGGAATCCCACTATACTCGGGTGGTAGGACACTTCGACATCGAAAAGACAGTGGTGATGCTACAAAAACATTTCTACTGGACGAAACTTTGACAGGAGGTCAACAAGTATATCAGGTCCTGTGTTATTACCAAACCGACCACTAAGAAATAGGGCCTACACACCCCTCTTCCTACTCCTAACAGGCCATGGGAATCCATCTCAATGGACTACATGTTGGGCCTCTCATCCACCAAGGGGGGAAATGACTATGTTTTTGTGGTTTTTCATCGCGTTTCTAAGATGGCGATTTTGGTTGCCTGCAAGAAGAGAATCATAGCAGAGGCCACTGTCAAGCTCTTCTTTGAACGAATCTGGGTACATTTTGGAATCCTACGAACCATTGTTTGATATCGGGATAGTCGACTTCTCAAAACATTATGGTCGAGCCTCTAGTCACTGTTGGACACCAAGCTCACCGAATCCACAGTCTTCCACCCCTAGAAAGATGGCCAAACTGAGGTTGTAAATCAAATGATTGTGCATATCCTTCAGCACCCTCACACATGGGATGAGAGCCTTCCCTATGTCCAGCATATCTACAATCGATCCCTGCATAGCTCAACCATCCATATCCCTTTTCAGGTGGGGTTGGTATTCCAACCATTGGGTCCCATAGATGTTGCACTTCCCCTTGCGATCACCTCGACCGACTCATCTCCTACTCCAACTGAAGATGACAAAGCCACCCAGTTCATTGAGCAGATCCAGTACATCCGCCAATAGGTTCAAGATATCCTACAGAAGTCCAATGACATGTACAAACAGTTCCATGATCAACATCGGGTGCCACATACGTTTCAGGTGGGCGACAAAGTTTGGTTGCACTTGCAGAAAGAGCGCCTTGCAGGACCCCATCGGAAGCTTCACCCACTCTGTTATCGGCCATACACTATCACTAAGGCCATGGGGGACAATGATTTTGAGCTCGACATTCCTCCCTTCCTTGGTCTGCACCCAATGTTCAACGTGGATCTCCTTCACCCTTATTTCCCACCATCATTGGACACCTCAGAAGTAGCAGAACAACTGAAACCAACAGAGATCAAAACTGACTGCATACAACAGCCATCCAATGATCAGATTGGGGACACACATATCAAGGGCACTTGAAAACAAAGGATCCATCTTTATCGAGTCATCAAAGTAGGGCATCTCCTGCACCAAGGCAAGTGGGTCACCCAGGGCCAAAAGTTTTAAACCTGTGAAGTAAAGAAATGCATATAGATTCTTAAGCAAGACAAAAATGAATCAATGGCTCATACACATAGTACACAGAGATTTTATACGAGAAAACCTTTCTTATATTCATTATATCGAATTTCACCATTCACCATACAATATATAAAATGTTTTTAGGTATTCTGTAGGTACCCAAATCATAATCCCTTAATCTGGGATTAATTTACAAAATCGCTAAAAATAGCAAAATCTGCTAAAAATAGCAAAAACCGCCCAAAAAAAAAATTCGGGGCACTACCCTGAACGCTGTGCATAACCAAGGAGAGGCATAACTGCCCCCCCCTAGGACCCCCCTATGAAATCACTCGACACACACAACAGAGCACTGGTCCGAGGGATCGTCAGACGTAGTTTTCATATCTGATGCACCCACACACACACATGCAAAGAATATAACACATACCCAACATTCTCCCACTTGTTGTTTTTCTTTTCATCCAGGGGTCCAGGGGATTATATAGTCAACAATCTAGGTTAGCAATGCCCATTGTTACTCTACACTAGGAGAAATTTTCTATGCTCACAAGCTTTGTCAATGAATCTGCAACATTCTTCAAAGTGTCAACCTTTTCCAACAACACATTTTTTTCCTCAACCATGTCTCTCACAAAGTGATAATGAACATCAATATGCTTTGTCTTCAAATGATAAGTTGGGTTCTGTGCTAGGAATATTTCACTTTGACTGTCACAATCTAATCTCACTGCTTGTTGTACCAACCCAATACATGAATACAATCTTTGCAACCATACTGCTTCCTTGCTTGCATGAGTGGCTACCATGTATTCAGCTTCTGTAGTTGAGAGTGCCACTACAACCTATCTTTTTCTCATCCAACTGATTGCTCCTCCAAATAGGTTAAACAAATACACACTTGTATATCTTTTGCAATCCAGATCTCCAGCCCAGTCTACATCAAAAAATCCATGTATGTCCACCACTCTGTCTAACCCCGATCTTCCTTGGTAGCACAATCCATAAATGGTGGTGTCACGAAGATACCCGAAGACCCTCTTCACTGTTGTCCAATGCTCCTTCCCTGGTTTTGACATATACCTGCTCAAAAATCCCACTGCATGTGCAATGTCTGGTCTAGTACAAACCATTGCATACATCAAACTGCCAAATGCACTGGCATATGGAACATGGGACATGTCCTCTTCTTCTTCCTGTGTCTTGGGACTCTAATCTATAGATAAATTTACACCTATAGGAATAGGAACCTTGATCGGTTTACTTCCATGCATATTAAACCTCTACAATATTGTCTCAACATATTTTCTTTGATTCAACCAGAGTTTCCTATTTGCACGATCTCTTTTAATCTCCATTCCTAGAAAGAATTTAGCAGCACCGAGATCCTTCATGTCAAATTCGGAGGAGATGTGATTTCACCTCCTTGATAACATCCATGTTATTTCCTACCAACAACATGTCATCAACATACAACACTACATAAATGAAGTGATTACCAACCTGCTTGGAATATACACAGTGATAGGCCCTGCTTCTTACAAATACCAATCCAAGGATGTATGTGTCAAACTTTTGGTACCACATCCTAGGTGATTGCTTCAGACCATATAGTGACTTCTTTAGTTTACAGACCAGCTCTTTCTTTCCCTTCACTACAAAGCCTTCTGGTTTCTTCAAGTAGATTTCTTCTTCCATATCCCCATGTAGGAATGTTGTCTTCACATCCATCTGTTCCACTTCAAGATCAAAAGAAACAACAATAGATAAAAGAAATCTAATAGAAGTTAACTTAGCAACAGGAGAAAAAATCTCACCAAAGTCAATTCCCTCTACCTAGGAATAACCTTTTTCTAATAACCAAGCTTTGTATTTCTCCACTTTACCTTGTGCATTAAAATTCTTCTTGAACAACCATTTGCTACCAACCAATTTTCTTCCAGCTGGCAGCTCAACTATATCCCATGCCTCATTCTTATCCAAGGCATCCATTTCTTCAACCATGGTCTTCTTCCAGAGTTTACTATCCTCTGAATTCACTGCTTCCTTGATAGTTCTGGGATCATCATCAATAATAGATAAAGAAAAATTGGAACAAAAATCAGGTGGACTATACCTTTCTTGTTTCCTTCTATCTCTCACTAATCTCCTCAATACTGGGGTATGAGGTTCTTCTTTTCTTCTTCTACTTCCTCTTCTTCAGATGATTCATATTTTGCATCATCCAACTCAAGCTCTATTTTCTCAGGTTAATTTTGTGTTGGTGGGAATTCATGTTTGGACACATCTTTTACCTCTCTGAAAACAACTTCTCAACTGTAAACAATGTTCTTGGTTTCTGGCTTCCAAATCTTATAACCTTTCACACCATCTTTATAACCAATAAAGATACACTTTTCAACTTTATTATCCAGCTTACTCCTATTTTCCTTTGGAACATGTACATAAGCATCACAACCAAACACTCTAATATGTTGAAGAGAGGGTTTCTTTC
>ML780497.1:887199-912216 GCA_009831015.1 Picea engelmannii | reverse complement strand
TGTTGATATTCAAGAGATGAGAGAAAGTTTTTTCTCCATAAATCAGAGAATTATATTAATAAAAAATGAATATACATGAGCAACCATCCTCAAAAAGAAGAGAGGAGATGAATATATAGAATTTCCAACATAGAAATTCTAGTCAAAAAAAGCTAAGAATAGCTCAAATAGGTGTCATAAGCTAAGGGAGACCACATGGTTCGACCTAGACCACTAAAGATACATGTCACACACTCATTAATGTCCAAAAGAGTCAAGTGATGTGGATTAGCTCACTTAAGCTCACTTAACTGACAAGAGAAGCAGTTCCAACTCACTTAACTGACCCGAAATAGTAGTTACTAATAATAGTAAGGGAAAAAATCATTAATTAAGGAATAAATCTCTCAATCAAAGAGGAGGTGTGCATTCCCCAATAATAGATGATTTTTTTCATGGGGGATTTGGAATAATTCATGAATAAATCAAGAAAATCAAGAATAAATTGAGAAAATCAAGAACCGGGAGTTGAGTCTTGATCTAAAATTAACAGTTTTCCCTAAAATCTAGGGATGAGGCACCCTTCTTCTCTATGTGGTCAAATTAGGTGAAATAAAGTGTAAATGAATGTATTAACCAAGATCTAGGAGTCTAAGTTAGGTATAAACTAATGTAAGTTAGGGTTATGCTCCAACACCCCCCCTTAAGCCTGACTGTAATGACAAAAAGTTTGAGTCCGGACAACTTGGCCATTTTAGCAACTCATTACATAAAATAACTCCTCATGAAAAGAGGAAAGAGGGNGAGGAAAAAAAATACTGAGTGGCCAAAAGTGACCTACTCAGTTGTCTCCACCACTCCAAGCATAGCTCTCAGTTCTAAAAATTTATTTTCAGTGAAGGACTTGCTGAAGATGTTTGCAACCTTCTGCTCTGTGGGGTAGTACTGCAGTGAAATGACTCTGTCACAGATCATCTCACAGATGTAATGCATATGAATCTCGATGTGCTTGGTCCTCTACCTCTGAAATGGATCAATCGATATCTGAATGGACCCCTGATTATCACAAAATATGACAGTCAAAAGTGGATACTAAATACCAAACTCAGAGAGAAGCCCCCACAACCAAACAACATGTGTAGCTGCATTCACTGCACCTCTATACTCTACCTCTGTTGTAGATAAAGAAATCATGGATTTCTTCTTGCTAGACCAACATAATGGACCTGAACCAAAGCTGAAAACATAACCAGAGGTGGAGTTCTGGTCTGTACCATTGCCATCCCAATCAGAATCTATGTACCCAATTAGTGAAAGTGGGCAATCTGCAGCATAAAAGATACCAAAACTGGGAGTACCTTTCACATATCTAAGGATTCTCTTTGCAGATTTCCAGTGAATCTCATGAGGCTCTTGCATATATCTGGAACAAACTCCTACTGCAAAAGAGATATCAGGTCAGGTGTGAGTAAGATACAACAAACTCCCAACCAACTGTCGATACAGTGTACTGTCCACCAAAGGTGTAGTACCCACATCCTCAAATCTGACCCCTGAAAGAAAGGGAGATGTTGTTGGCTTGCATTCAGTCATCTAAAAGTGGACAAGTAGATATGATGCATACTTATACTATGCCATATTGATCCCTGAAGTAGACCGAGAAAATTCAAGACCAAGAAAGTAGTGTAACAGTCCCAAATCTGTCATGGAAAATTGATCGTGCAATGTTGATTTTGCCGAATCAACAGCTGAAGTAAGGTTCCCTGTCATCAGTAAGTCATATACATAAAGTACTATCAGAAAGAGGAATCATCATGTTGCAGCAAATAAAAATTCGAATCAGATTTGCATCGAATGAATCCAATGGAAAGCCAGAAAGAATCCATCTTTTCATACCATGCTTTGGGAGCTTGTTTTAGGCCATACAAAGATTTCTTTAATCTGCAAATGAGGGAAGAGTTATGAATGTTTCCTTATGGCTGCTCCATATATATCTCATCCTTGATATCTCCATGAATAAATGCACTCTTCACATCCATGTGGTGAATTTCCTATCTGTGAGAAGCGACAATGGCCAAAACTAGTTGAATGGAGTCCATTTTTGCAACAGGTGCAAATGTCTCTGTGTAGTCTATACCATGTACCTGTGAGTATCATTTTGCAAAAATTCGAGCTTTGTACTTGCTTATCTCACCATCTGCAACAATCTTTGTTCTATATATCCATCGACATCAAATAAGCTTTCTTCCTTTCAGAAGTGGAACCAAGTCCCATGTGTTGTTGTCCATAAGAGCAGAGTACTCTTCATCCATGGTAGCCTCCCAGAGTGGGTTTCCAGCAGCCTCAAAGTGTGAATTTGGATCTGAACCAAGTGAAATATAGCAATGTATGGGAAAAAAAGGTTTTGTGGCAGCCAAGGTTTGAGGAGCCCCAAAAAACTGTGATCTAGTTCTTCTTGTATATGCAGGATCACCGACTAGTTCACCTGCATCTTTCAGGGTTTTCTCTAACCAAGTTGGAAACTGAGTTGGAGCAGCCATGAATTTATCCTCATCCTCTGTATCAGACCCAAAAGGCTTCTCTGATGTATTCTCTGAAGCACTCGAAGAAGTTTCTGACTCCTCCTCATCAGTGACAACAAGAGGTTCCTCGGTAGGGTCTTCTGAAAAATCATGCAGTGATTCTTTTTCAAACTTCACACTTCAAGATAGAATGAACTTTTCAGTGTGAGAGTCCAAAAATCTATATCCTTTAACACCTTCAGAATATCCAACAAATATGAATTCAACACTTTGAGTCTCCAAAGCCTTCCTCTTATTTGTCAGAATGTGAGCCCATGCTCGTGAACCAAAAATACGAAAGTGCGACACTTTCGGTTTCTTATCGTTCCAACATTCAAAAGGAGTGGTGCCTTTGAATTATTTGTGAGGAACTCAATTCTAAATGTATTCTTCACAATTAATATCTTCAGCACATAGCTTGGGAGCTAATGATTTTGACTGTAGCATACAATTGGCCATCTCTTTTAAGGACTAGTTTTTCCTCTCTGCAACACCGTTCTATTGTGGTGTATATGGCACTGTCTATTGTAGTTGTATACCTGCATCAATACAAAGTTTTTGCACATATTTGTTGACATACTCTCCCCCATTATCAGTATGGAGTATCTTAATCTTACACCCAGACTCATTCTCAGCAAGTGCTTTAAATTCTATAAGGCATTCAAATACTTCCGATTTTAATTTCAAAAAAAATACCCATGTAAAGCGAGAGAAATCATCTATGAAGGTGAGTACATATCAAGCCTTACTGATTGAAGGCTGTGAGAATGGGCCTGTGATTTCACTATGAATAATCCCAAGAGGTGAAGAATCTCTCTATTCCTTCGCTTTGTCAAACTTTTCTCTGGATGCTTGCCAATAATGCATCCTTGACATACACCACTTCTGAATTTAATAGTTGGCAATCCTTCTACCATGTTTTCCTTGTTGAGTTGATGCAAGTACTTATAGTTTAGATGGCCAAATATTTCATTCCATAACCTGCTGATATCATTAGATTGTGACAAAAATACAGTGCTAATACATTTAGGAACAAAGTGGGAGAAGAAATACAAACAAGAACCGTGATCTACAATTCCATGTGCAAGCTGTGATCCTGTGGAAATGTCGGTAATCACTGCGGAGTCTGGAGTGAACTCCACCTTCCTTCCAGAGCCGGAATGAGTGATATGATATATCGAGAGGATATTTTCGGATAGCAAGGGAACATGAAGCACATTTTTGAAGAAAACCCCTTCAATATCAACAATCCCTTCTCCGCACACCTTTGCGGGTGTGGCATCTCCCAAGTAAATTGGGGATCTAGTGCTTTCTTCGATGGAGGAAAATTCATCTTTTGATGTAGGCATATGGTTCGATGCACCTGAATCAAGGATCCAAGATGATGGAGTGGATGTGAAATCCATTAAATCATGACCATCTCGTGCTCTCCCTCCTGTTCTATTATCATCTTTCTTCTTTGCATTTTCGGGCACCGTGAGATTGTGTTGTTGCAATTGCTTAGCCATCTTATCGATAGTCTTCCTCATGCAATTTTATTCAGGATGAAAACCTTTGGAACAGTAGCTGAAAAGTGTTATTTCCTTCTTCTTATTACCCTTAGGCTCAGAAGAGTTATCTGAATATTGTGCGGATCTCTCCTTCTTCGATTCAGGAAATTTACCCGTTCCTTTTTTCTTGTCTTTTCCACTGCTCTTTGGAGAATTAGTAGCCGCAAGTGTTTGGTTCTTGGAACACTTTATGGCACCCATTTGGACTAAATTATCTTTCTCTTGAGTCAATGATGCAATGAAATCATTCAATGGAGGCATTTTCCATTTTTCCTGAGTCAATTTAGATGCTTGAAAAGACGACACAAATACGGAATATTCAGGGCCTAATTTCGAGAGAATTGAAAGGATGAGTTGTTATTCCTCTTTCGTGACTCCACACGCATTAAGTTCAACAAGGAGGGATTTGAACTTGGTGAAGAATTCTTGCAGGTTGGTGAAATTAATTGGACTTAGGGATATGAGTTCATTCTCCAGTTGATGCACTATCATTGCATCTTGCTTGCCGAATAGTCCTTCTAATGTGGTCCAGACCACATCGGGAGTAGTGGCTCTACTGACATGAAAGATGAGATCTCTGGAAATTGATAGGAATATCATCCCAATTTCTTCATCTAATTTATTGAAATACTTTATCTTCTCTGCTGCAGCGGTCGGTTCTTTCTCCATTCCCATTGTTACCCGGTAAAGCCCTTTTCTTCGGAGGAGTAGAGAGATCTTTGTCTTCCATTCGAAGTAATTGAAAGGATTTAGAATGAGTTTTGTGGGCTGAGAGAGATGATCCATTTCTGCTTGCTTTACCTCCTGATGATCTATACCCACAAATAAAACTGTGTACAATCCACTAGATTCAATCTAGCTCTGATACCATGTAGAATTCCTGCAGAAACCCCAATAGATCTAGAATTCTAGTTAAATTGAACACATGCAATTTGCTGATATTCAAGAGATGAGAGAAAGTTTTTGCTCCATAAATCAGAGAATTATATTAATAAAAAATTAATATACATGAGCAACCATCCTCAAAAACAAGAGAGGAGGTGAATATATAGAATTTCCAACATAGAAATTCTAGTCAAAAAAAGCTAGAAATAGCTAAAATAGGTGTCATAAGCTAAGGGAGTCCACATATTTCGACCTAGACCACTAAAGATACATTTAACAAACTCATTAATGTCCACAAGAGTCAAGTGATGTGCATTAGCTCACTTAATCTCACTTAACTAACAAGAGAAGCAGTTCCAACTCACTTAACTGACTTGAAATAATAGTTACTAATAATAGTAACAGCAAAAATAATTAATTAAGGAATAATTCTCCCACTCAAAGAGGAGGTGTGCATTCCCCAACAATAGATGAGTTTTTTCATGGGGGATTTGGAATAAATCATGAATAAATCAAGAAAATCCAGAATAAATCGAGAAAATCAAGAACCGGGAGTTGAGTCTTAATCTAAAATTAGCAGTTTTCCCTAAAATCTAGGGATGAGGTGCCCTTCTTCTCTATGTTGCCAAATTAGGTGAAATAAAGTGTAAATTAATGTATTAACCAATATATAGGAGTCTAATCTAGGTATAAACTAATGTAAGTTAGGGTTATGCTCCAACATGCAGAACTCGGTTTTTGAAATAATTGCAGAGATTTACGATTGAGTTAAAATATGAAATTGATCCATATCTGTGATCAATTTATGAAAAGAATCCATAGTAAGAATGATAAAACAATGATTATGGTTAAGTTAAACGAAGAGGTGTTATGGTCCAAATGAAAGGACATGGTGCATCATAACTCACACCGTTTTGAAAATTATATAAACAAGGAAGATTGTTGAGAAGAAATTGTCTCTGCAGTCCAGATCAGAAAATCAAAAGCTGAAGCAGATTCTAGGAAGGAAAGTTGAAGATACCTGTGCAGTGAGGGTGGAAGGGAGGAGCATGGAAGGATTCATATCGTTACTATGCAAATTTTAAAACATAAGGGAGTTGGAGCTTCCTAGGGTTGGTTCCCTAAATACAAGGGAGTTGGAGCTTCCTAGGGTTGGTTCCCTAAAGACGAGGGAGTTAGTGATTCCTAGGGTTGGTGCTCTGAAGAAGGGGATTGGTGTCTCCTAGATTTGGTGCTCTAAAGAGGATTGGTGTCCTTCACTATTCTTTATAAAACTTGTAATTGTTGTTAGATATATTTATTTAATTGATTTTGCATACAATTCATTGTTGATTCATTGTGATAATCAATAAAATATAAAAAGTAATTGCTAATTATTCAAAAAGGGTAATATTGATTCACTCACCCCCCCCCCTCAATATTCCAACAATTGGTATTAGAGCGGATGCCTTCAGAACAGTCTAAGAACTGAGAGGTAGATCTTGAATATGGATCAACAAGAGGGAATGTCTAACAACAAAGGACCATTGTTCAATGGAAGAGGCTATGCTCTATGGAAGGTAAGAATGAAAAAATTCATGTTGGTTGTTGGTTTTGATATCTGTCAATCTGTTGTAGATGGTTACATTGCATCAACTGTTACACCCAAATACTTTGCATGAAAGAAAATCTGTAATGGCAACTAAAGAGCAATTAATGGAATTCTAGGAGGGTTGACTAATTCCATATGTGTGAAGGTTATACATTGTAAATTATCCAAAGAAATATGGGAAAATTTGGAGGTTTTATATGAAGGAGATGAAAAATTCAAGGAATCCAAACTAAAGACCTATAGATATCAGCTTGAAAATCTAAAAATGAAAGAAGAAGAAAACATTGTTGAATACTTTCATAGAGTAGATGAATTGGTCAATTCAATCAGATCAGCAGAAGAAGAACTTGAAGATAAACCAATTGTGAAAAAAATACTAAGGTAATTACCTATGAGATATGATGCCAAGATCTCTTCAATTGAAGATAGGTTTGATCTTGACACACTCACAGTTGATCAGCTCCATGGAATTTTTGCAGCGTATGAAATGAGAACAGGGAATGATAAATCATCAAAAAGGGAAACAACCTTTAAAGCATCTAAAGTAAGGCAGGAGAAACAAACCAACAATGATTTATCATATATATCTGATGAAGAAACTGCAAACTTCATAAAGAAACTCAATAAAGGGACATGAAAATACAAAGGGAAGATTCCTCTAATATGTTTTAATTGTGGACAAATTGGACACTTTTCCAATAATTTTCCCTATCCTAAGCAGGAGGAAAGTGATCAGAAGAAAAATCAATCTGATAATAAAAATAATTCCTACAAGAAAAATAAATCATTCTTTACCCAAGAAGACAGTAGCTTATCAGAAGAAAATGAAGAAGACGAACCAGAGCTTCTATTTATGGGGATAAAAAATCAAGATGATAGTCATTCGAAAGATGAAGAAGAAGTAAACTTGGAAGAATAAATCCTTAGTGTGATTGAAGAACTAAGTAAAAAATAAAAAAATAGGGTACTAAGGGAAGAGCTTCTAGAAATTAAAGAAGCTACTAAATCAAGAGAGGGAACTTTTCAAAACTATCAAAGAATCAGAAAAAATCATTAGTGATTTAAAGTCCGAACTCCTGGAAACTAATAAAATTGGAGAAGTCATTTTACAACAACTAAATGATAAAAACAAGGTATGTGAGAAACTAGAAGCTGATATTAAGTTGCTAAAAGGTGAAATTGAGAAATAAAAAAAGGGATCACAATTTGAAAATAGTTCAAAATATTGGATGAAATTCTCAGTAGTCAAAGGTCACCAAACAATAAGACTAGTTTGGGATACACTGAAGACTCAACTGTTACATTAGAAGGATATGTCAAGAAACAAATTAGTTATGCAGATACTGTGAAAAATTCATTAAAAAGGGAGGATAACCAAGCAAAAATGATGCCCTTGAAAATTGTTACACATAAACATAAATCAATACTCCCTACTAGAGTAAAAAATGGCAAGATAAACACAATCATCATAAGGAATCCCCCTAATTATCTATTTATTGTATATTGTTACTCTTGCAATAATTTTGGACATAAGGCAGTACACTGCAAAGCTTATGGACAACACAATTATAGAAATAACCAAAGATATAACAACAATAAGTACAATGCAGAGAAGAGAAACTACAACTCATTTTCTCCTTTGCAAAGATTCAATAGTGAATGCCAAAAATGAAACAACTATGCTAAAAAAACTAGTGAATGTAGGTTTCCAAAATATGATAAAAGGATAAATATTCCTATTAATCAAAAAGTATGGAAGAAAAAACAAATAGAGTGAAAAGTAACCCTATATGCAAAAAAACAGGGATGTCAGTGGATACTGACAATGGATGCTCCAAACACATGTCTGGAGACAAAAGTAAATTTCTCAAGTTAAATGAGAAAGGAAAAGGAAAATTAACCTTTGGAGATAACATGTTAGCCAAGATACTGGGAAAATGCATTGTTAGGTTAGGAAATAATAAAATTAAAGAGGAAGATGTACTTATGATAGAAAATCTCAAACCTAATCTCTTAAGTGTAATACAAACATGTGATCAAGGTCACATACTTACTTTTGATTCTTAGAAATGTGAGATCAGAAAACGGGACATTGGAAAGCCATTGACAGTTGTACCAATCCTCAACAAAATGGAGTGGTATAAAGGAAAAACAAAATAGTTCAAGAATTTGCAAGAACTATGCTAAATGAAGCCAAACTTCTAGACAAATTTTGGAGAGATGCAATTCACACAAAAATTTACATACTTAATAGATCTCAGTTGAGACCCAATCATGATAAAACCCCTTATGAACTATGGTTTGCGAGGCCAGCCTCTGTAAAACACTTTAGAATTTTTGGAAGTAAATGTTACATAAACAATGACGAAGATAACCTAGGAAAGTTTGACCCAAGATCCGATGAAGGAATATTCTTAGTATACTCATGTAATAAAAGGGAATATAGATGTTATAATCTCAGACAACTAAAAATAGTGGATAGTGAAAATATAAAAATAAATGATCTAAAAAAAGGCATATCCCAAGGCTTTGATAAAAAAATCTCAACAAAAAGATGATATAAAATCTCAACAAGAAGAGGATGATGCAAAATATCAACAAGAAAATGATGATGAAACATAGGAAAATGAACCACACACTGATGAAGAAGACAATGAAGAAACGCCCTTGCCAAGAGCTCCATCAAAAAGAGTTCAAAAGAATCATTTTGAAAGCTAGATCATTGGAGATAAAAGTGTAGGAGTAGAAATAAGAAGTATACTAACCTTTGACTCAGAACAAGAAATGCTATCCTTAATTTAACCTAAGTCCGTTAAAGAAGTTGTCAAAAGTAAATATTGGATAAAATCAATGAACAAAGAACTAGATCAAATAGAAAAGAATCAGACTTGGGAACTAGTTCAAAGACCCAAGAACAAGAATGTGATAGGAACTAAGTGGATCTTTAATAACAAATTAAATGAAAATAGGGAAATTATAAAGAAAAAATCAAGATTAGTCTGTAAGGGATATTCTCAAGTAGAAGGTATTGATTTTGAAGAAACCTTCGCTCCTGTAGTAAGACTTAAGGCCATCAGAATGTTCCTAGCATTTTCCAGCTTCAGAGATTTCAAAATATATCAAATGGATGTCAAATCAACATTCCTTGATGGAACACTAGAAGAAGAAGTCTACTTTGAGCAACTAGAAGAATTCATTTTATCAGAAACCAGGACTATGTGTGCAAACTAAAAAAGGCCCTGTATGGTCTTAAACAAGCCCCTAGAGCATGGCTCTCTAGGCTCGATCAATATCTACAAAAACAATGATACAAGAGAGAGACTACTAACAACAACCTATACATCAATATTGAGGATCAAAACATGATTGTTGTTGTAGTATATGTAGATGACATTATATTTGGGAGTAATCTCACTACATTAAGAAGAGAATTTGCAACTAAAATGAAAGAAGAGTTTGAAATGTCTATGCTAGGAGAACTTTCATTTTTCTTAGGTTTACAAGTAAATCAAACTAAAAATGGAATATTTGTTTCACAAACCAAATATATCAAAGACATGATGAAGAAATTTCAAATGGAAGACAGTAAACCCATGAGTACTCCCATGGTCAATAGATGTAAGATAAGTCTAGAAGATGACTCACCAAAAGTGGATAAAACAATGTATATATAAATGATTGGAAGCTTAATCTACTCAACAGCAATGAGACCTGACATCATGTAGGCTGTAGGACTTGTGGGGAGATTTCAATATGAACCTAGGGAATCTGACCTAAAAGTAGTAAAAATAATATTCAGATACCTTCAAGAACAATAGAATTTGGATTGTGGTATCCAAAAGATAAAACTTCAACCTAACTACATATAGTGATGTTGATTAGGCAGGTAGCATAGATGATAGAAAAATCACCAGTGGAGGAGCATTTTTCTCAAGAAAAATTCTAGTGGCATGGTTAATCAAGAAACAATCATCCACATCTCTTTCTACAGTAGAGGTAGAATACATTATTGATGCATCATGTTGCACACAATTCCTTTGGATGAAACAAACATTATAAGACATACAAATAAAATATCACAATCATATTACTATTAACTGTGACAACACTAGTGCCATAAGCATCTCTAAAAATATAGTGATGCATTCTAAAACTAAACACATACCGATCAAATACAATTTTCTAAGAGATCAAGTTTCCCATAAGGTGGTCAAAATAATGTATGTAGACACCAAAGAATAGATTGCAGACATTCTCACAAAACCCCTTCCCAGGAGTACTTTTGAGAATCTTTGAGAGAAATAAGGGGTAATTCAAAAATCCCATTAAAATCGAATAGTCAGTGGAGAATTACCCTAGGGGAAGCAACCCTTTTCCATTGATTTCAATGGGGGAGAGTAACTTCATAGAGAAAAGCATCATCAAAGGGGAGTATGTATAAATTTAAAATGTTTCCCTTAATGACAAAGGGCGATAATGTTGCACATACTGTTATTGATGTATTTTCATTGATGTCAATAGCCGATGATGCAAATGAAGCTCAGAAGGGAAAGCACAGTACAAAAACGTGATGAATAAATCTCGGAAGGGAAAACGCGGTGCAGAAACATGATCGAGATCAAAATCCCCACAGAAGAAAACATGACCGTCGATACACATGCACCACATCAATGACAGGGATGAACTATGGAGAGTGAAAGAAGAATTAAACAACTCACTAGTTCCAATCCCACAATTTGTCTAGATTGTCAGATCTCATAAACTCAAATATCGACGACTGTGGTTGATCCAACAAATGAACATATTAAGTCGGATTAAGTCATGATCGTCAGATCCACAAGAGTTAGATCAATGGAATGGATGGATTGCATAGAATAAAAGAATAATTAAACATCGTGCTACTTCCAATACCACAATTAGTCAGGACCGTCAGATCTTATAGGTTCAAAGATCGATGTTTGTGGTTGATTCACCAACAAAATCACAACTTCAAATTACGAAGCTTTGGTGATGAATTAAATCACTTGCAAGTTGTGGTTACGCAATAATCCTTGATTGTTAATATGCTTTGAGAGTCTTCACGACCGTTGGATCAATTTAAGTGGAAGGATAGGATAAGCGGGGAAAAAGGGTTGAGAATTCGAATACCCAAAAAATTTTGGATTTGATCCAAGGCAAATAAGAATTGCAGATAGATCGAGTCATCGATCTAAGATCTTGATCAAAAGTGCAACGCACCTTTTTCTATTGCCAAGGCTTAATCGCTCTGATACCAATTTGCAATGCACCTTTTTCTGTTACCAAGGATTAATCACTCTGATACCAATTTGTAACGCTCTTTTACATAGCTCATACAGGCACTATATAATCCACTTGCATTTAAGAAAAGAAATACATTTGAGCTCAAAGTAAACATACTATTTACTGCTATAATATACAATCAATAACATTGACATTAAATTGATATGCACAACAGAATACATGATAGTTATAATTACACAGAGATGCAAAATTATGAATAAAACATCTTCTGATACTTATCTTTGAAAACCTTGGCGATTCCACCAACCACGTGCAAGCCTTCCACGAACCTCCTAGCCTTAGACCAAATTGCTTGTCAGCTCAACAGTGGGTCACCCCCGAGCCGGGACTAAGCTCCACCCCAAGGCAAGGAATCCTAGGCTAGGCTGAGGTTACAGGGAAAATAGCACAGAATGACTGGAAGGATTCTTCCCAAGATGCCATATTACGCCCACTACTTCCAGACTCTCATTCCTCACATTCCTGTTCCACCCGGGAGTATACACCTTCACAAGCATAGTCCATCGGTGCTACACCTCCCTCTATGGGTCTCGGCAATAGGCCGGATCAGGAAGTCTCAGAGCCCGAAGCTGGTGTTGGACACTCTCTGGAAGAAACCACTTCCCAACAAACTCTCTCACCTAGAAAGAGTTGCTCACAGGCTTGACAACCTGCCTCTTCCAACAACAGTCACCTCCCTCACCTAGAGAGAGGTCATACATAGGCTCAATCACAACATGCACTAGCCAGCAAGCCACGCGCAGTCTAGCGCTGCGTGGCCACCACAACCAAATGGAAATATAGATACAGGCTTCCCAAACAGGCTCAACAATGACAACAAGGTCTCACGGTGATGGTTTTTCAGGATTGTGTGACAAGCAATTCCCGCAAGGATCGACATAGACTCCACGGCTCAAAATGGAGAGGGTGAACCCAACTTTTTCGAAACAAGCACAGGCTTCTTGGATCTTAGAAATAGAGGGTGTACACGCATTTTCAGAAACAAACATAGGCTTTTCTGGCTCTCAGGAACACACAAGGTATTCTTGCAGAGGTTGGGTCAGTTGTACTATTCAGAGCTCCATACACGCTCAGGCAGTCGGGTGGAATGGAGGAGGGACCCCTCTCATGGCTCATCTCGACTGTTTTATTTGCATGCACCAGGGTTGACACTTGTCACCCTTGGAACTGCATGCTTTCCATCAGCATGCATCCCCTTTGCACATTTTCCCCTTGCCAGGAACTTAAGATAAAAATAAAACATAAAATGCACATGTTCTTTGGAATAATAATAAAATATTATTCCCAAGGCTTAAGCCCCTAGGCTCAACACTTAGCCCCTTTCCCCACCTTCCAGCCCCTAATTGCTTTCCCACTCTATGGAAGCTCAGTCCCCCATCACTCATTCATCATGGTCGGTCTGCACGCGGTGGTGTTTATATTTTATTAATGTGTTGCATACATAGAGATACAAAATCAGGCCCTTGACCTCCAACCCTTAGGCTCTCTGGCCTAACAATCACATAATCCCACCAGCTTATACAAACTTGGCTCACCAGCCTATAAGACATTTTTACAACTCATTTTGTAAACAATATTTACAACTGGGCTCGGCCTTAGGGATATTACAATCCCCCTCCCTTATTTCTACACTGTCCTCAGTGCAACTTTACACAGCATCTGCAAGATTTTCAAAATTTTCAAAAAGATGTGGGTACTCTGCCTACATAACATCTTCATGCTCCCATGCTGTGTCCTCAGGACCATACCAGGTTCACTGGACCTTTACAAGCTCTATAGCTCGACTATGGAGTTGTTTTCTTTTCCTGTCCAATATGCGCACACGATGCACTTGCAGGACACCTTGTGGTTCCACCTGAATCACATTACAATCGATAACATGATTAGCATCATGTATATATTTCTTAAGCAGTGAAACATGAAGCACATTATGTACAGTCATAGATGTAGGTAATGCAAGCATATATGCAACTAGCCCAATCCTTTCCAGGATTTCAAATGGCCCACAGAATCTTGCTGCCAACTTGGCACAACTTCCCAACTTCAGGGAACTCTTGTTAGTTTTCACTTTTAGGAAAACATGGTCACCCACTTTGAATTCTCTATGGGTCCTGTTCTTATCAGTGTAACTTTTCTGCCTGTCCTGGGCAGCTTTCAAATTCTGTTTAATTCTTATCATTTGGTCTTCCATCTCTTTAAGCAACTCTGGCCCAACTACTTCTCTGTCAGCTGGATTATCCCAACTCACTAGAGTGTTTCACTTTCTTCCATAAAGTTCTTCGAATGGGCTCATCTTCAACGATGTTTGATACCCATTATTGCAGGCGAATTCTACCAAATGCAGGTAGTCTTCCTACCTTGATGGTTTATCCATCACATACATTCTTAGTATGTCTTCTATTACTCTATTCACTCTTTCTGTCTGACCATCAGACTCAGGATGATATGCTGTACTAAAGTTTAGATTCATTCTGAATCCCTTAAACAATCCTTTCCACAAATTCGAGGTGAATTTTGGGTCCCTATTAGACACAATTGTCTTAGGAATTCCGTGCAAGCGTGCCACTTATTTTAAGAAGATATCAACAACATTTTCTGCCCTGTGAGTGGTTTTCAGTGGAATAAAATGGGTAGCTTTTGTAAGCTTGTCCACCACCACCATGATTGAATCATGATGCTTGCTTGTTCTAGGCAATCCTGTGATAAAATCCATTGTCACCACTTCCCATTTCCACTCAGGAATGGGTAAAGGTTGCAGCAACCCTGTTGGGTGCCTATGCTCAACCTTAAATTTCTAGCACTCCATACATTTGGCAATGTATTCAGCGATTTCTTTCTTCAGAACCGACCAAAAGTAATGGCTTTTGACTGCTTCCATAGTCTTTTGATATCCAAGATGTCCAGTATAAGCCACATTATGCATTTATTTTAGAATTGACAACTTCAATTCTCGGACATTGGGTACATACACTTTGTTTTTATACAAAAGTAAGCCATCAGTTCCCAAGGTGTAACTTCCCTGGGTATGTGGTCTCTCACGTTGCTGTAGCTTTGCTACCAAACCTCTGTACTGCAAATCAACATTTGCAACTTCCAAAATTTTGTCCTTAATTTCAATCCTGTACATGCTAATGGTTGTAGCATGTAATTCATGCACTTTTCTGCTGAGTGCATCAGCCACCTTATTTTCTTTCCCTTTGATATGCTTGATATCAAATTCATATTCACACAGAAACTCCAGCCATCTGGTTTTCCTGGCATTTAAAGTTGGTTGATCAAATAAATACTTCAGACTGTTGTGGTCTGTTCTCAATTCGAATCTCCTTCCCATGAGGTAATGTCTCTATTTCCTCAATGCGTGGACGATTGCTGCCAACTCTAAATCATGAGTGGCATAATTCCTTTCATGCTCTTTCATCTTTCGGGACTCATAACAGATTACAAATCCCTCTTGGCTGAGAAATCCTCCCAGCCCCTCCTTACACACATCTATGCACACTACGAAATCCATATTTGGATCTACAATCTTTAGGATTGGAGCGTTGGTTAACAGTTGCTTCAATCGCTGGAAACTGTTCTCACACTCTTCAGTCCACTGAAACTTCTTCTCCTTCCTTTGCAAGGAAGTAATAGGGTGAGTTATCTTTGAGAATCCTGCTACAAACCTTCTATAATAGCTTTCCAGACCCATAAAAGATCTAACTTCTGCCACATTCCTTGGCGCTGACCATTCTCGGATGGCCTCAACCTTTTCAGGATCCACTGTGATCCCCTCTTCTGAAATAATATGTCCCAAGTAATGGATCTTCCTTTGATAAAATGAGCATTTTCTCATCTTGGCATATAGCTGGTGTTCTCTCAACACTTGCAGCACCATCCTTAGGTGTGGTTCATGCTCTTCCTCTGACTTGTAATACACCAAGATGTCATCTAGGAAGACTATGACAAACTTGTCTAAATAGTCCCTGAATACACCATTCATCAAGCACATGAAAACAATAGGTGTGTTTGACAATCCAAACGGCACCACCATGAAATAATAATGACCATACCTTATTCTAAAGGCGGACTTGCTGATGTCCTCATCATTTATTCTCACCTGGTGATATCCTGATCGGAGATCTATCTTTGAAAATATTTTCGCACCCTTCAACTGATCGAAAAGATCATCGATCCTCAGCAGAGGATACTTGTTCTTGATAGTTACCTTATTCAATTGTTGCAAATCAATGCATAGCCTCAACGTCCCATCCTTCTTCCTCACAAATAGGACCGAGGCACCCCAAGGTGACATGCTGGGGTGAATGTACCCCTTATTTAGAAACTCTTCAAGCTGCAATTTCAACTCTTTCATCTCTAGCATACTCATTCTATAAGGAGCTTTTGAAGCTGGAGCAATTCCTGGTATCAAATTTATAGAAAAATCGATGTCCCTCTTTGGAGGTAGTCCAGGTACCTCTTGAAATATGTCCTTGAACTCTTTGAGTACCTCATGGTCTTCCAGCTTCGAGACTGCATCTATGGATGCTTTTCCCACACAGGCTGCAAATAATTGACAACCTTTCCTGTAACACTTCTTCAGCTGCATGGCTGAGATTTCTCTAATAGCCACAACTCTGGGAATTCCTTGGACTGTTACCTGATTTCCCTCTTCGTCCAGGCATGTAAACCTCTTGTTACGATAGTCCAGAAGGGCATGGCATTGGTCCAACCAGTCCATCCCAATTAAGCAGTCGTAAGAGCGTAAAGGAAGAATATTCAAGTCAGCTTTACTGCTCAATCCTTTCATGTCCACTGAACAAGACTTAACCAATTCAATGACCTTCCTTTTGGTTCCTGTGGATAACTACACTAGCCAAGACTTTTCATGTTTTCTTCTTGTTAAACGCAAACTTTCCACCACCCTAGGATCTACATAACTATGGATAGCACCTGAATCTATTAAAATAATAAGTGGTCGGTTATTAATCATACCTTCCACTTCAATCATGTGCGATTGAAATTCTCCTTGCTTGTTGTCCAGGGCTGCGTAGATCCTCAGCATTCTTCTGCCCATATCCTCCACTGTTTCAGCTTGCTGAACAGTATGAACAATTCTCGCTTTACCATTTTTATGGGGACAATCTCTGTATTTGTGGTCCCCTTTACAGCCCCAACATTGAATGGGTGTCTGTCTCTGCCTTTGTTCTCCCACTTCAGTCATTCTCGTCTCTCTAAACGATGGATGTCCTTGAGGATTATTTCTGAAAAAGGGAGGTTTGTTTCCCTTCTGCCTCTATTCCTTCTTAAACTTCCTCTGATCATTCCAAGCCTTTCGAATGGTAGGCTTTTCTCTTTGCTGTTCAAATAAGCATTTAGCCCTTCTTATGGTTTCTTCCATAGTATTAGGATCATCATATTGAATCTTGTCACCAATGGCAGGTGGAAGTCCACTCAGATACCTCTGAATTTTGACAGCCTCATCTTTGATGAATGAAACATACTTCAGTAGTTCCAAGAAACTTTGTTCTTATTCATCAATGGTCATGTTGCTTAGCTTGAGTTCGAAGAACTTCTTCATCTTTTTGTCATAGTATCTTTTAGTCAGGTATTTCTTCTCGAAATACCTCTTGAACTCCTTCCAAGTGATATCTTTCCCACTAATGTGTTTCACCTGCAGAAACTGATCCCACCATATGGATGCTTTTCCTTTTAGATGATACATTGCAATTATTCCTTCTGCATGTGCAGAATAATTCTGCAGTTGGAAATATTTCCTCATGCCTAGCAACCATGTTTCAGCATATTCCTCCTTCTTCTGTTCACCATCAAACATTGGAGGCTTGATCTTGTTCATTTCCCCTTTCAATTCATTCATTCCATATTTTCGGTGTTTTCTGGTAGGAGAGGAGCTTGAACTACTGCGTGCCTCCTTACTGGAATGCTTCTGGGAGCGACAATGATGTCTACTACTACTCCTCGATCTTCTTCTCCTCTCAGGGGTCCTGACGCTTCTTGATCTCCTTTTTCTCTCAGGGGTTCTGTGACTCTATGTATTTCTCGAGTCCCTTCCCTTCTCCAATTTCCTTTCTATTCTTTCTAGGCTCTTCAACATTTTTAAGTTGAATTCACCCTACCGATCCCTGACTTTCATGAGATTTCGGCTATCAACTCGGCGTGTCTGGGCATCTCTTTGCAATCCTTCAATGATTTTCATTATGTGCCCTTCCTTGTCTAATTCTCTTCCATTCCCATTGGAGTTCGATCCTTCAACTCCCAGGTTGACATCTCTTCCTTCTCTTTCATCCTCTGAAATGGAGGCAATCCACACCTCTTCCATTTTTATACTCGACGTCGATTAACTGGTGTCCTGACACTAGTTGAACTCTGCACACACAATGTGAAATCAATCCAAAGTTTGTCAAGCCTTAAACCTTTAATAAAATCACAATAATCATAAACCAACGTGAGTGAGAAAAATTTGACTTCACAAGGTTTTCTGAGCTTTGTCGACTCTGCAACTTTCGGGACTTCGGGTTTCCGATACCTGGGAGTTCACTATGTAGTGACTCCTAACTTCTTGTTGCTACAATCCCCGAAATATGAAATTTCAGTTTCCTTGCTCTCCGGCTCCATAGCATAGCTATCGCCCTTAAAACCTGTTACGGTTCTTCAGTCTCTGATGGCTTCGATACTTCGATACTTCGGGTTTCAGGACTTTGGGTTTTCGGTACCCGGGAGTTCACTATGTAGTGAATTCCACCTCCTTGTCACTACAATCCCTGAAATCTGAAATTCTGATTTAGTTTATTCTCTGGGCCCACAGCATAGCTGTCGCCCTTAACCACAGTGGCACGTGGAACATTCTAGAGGATCCACGTCTCCATTGGTGATGTCTTCGGGTCCCACCACTCTCACCTATCTTTTCAATTCTCTAGCACGCGGTACACATCCATGCACCCACATCCATTCCAAGCAAAAATCCAACGGTTCGGTCCCCTCTCAGATCTACGACACATATATTTTTGGTGTTTCGGGGTTTCGGGCATCGGGAGTCCATGTATCCCATATCTCAAACTTTCATTTGCCGAAATCCCGAAATTACGGTTTACTCATCAACTTGATCCGATGGTCAACTCCCTTCCTACGATCTACGATGTAGATCGTTTCGGGATTTCGGGTTTTGGGTTTTGGAGGTGTTCCCCTCCCTCACTTCCCATCTCCCAACTTTGAGAAATCCGAAAGGTTTTTGCGACTAACTCGAGCACGACTCCGCCAGATCTAACGATCGAGCCTTCCTCCCATATCTACAACATAGATATTTTCAGCGTTTCAGGGTTTCACGTATCGTGATTCCCACACTCTTGTGCAACTCCAAAGGGTTTTTAAATCCTGCACACACTTTCCAGATCCGACGGTCATGAGGGTTCACCTTCCCTCCCGAATAGATCCTAAGGCTCCAGCACTTCTGGTGTGGAGTCCTCTCTCCCTGTGGCCATAGACCACACCAACTGTGGTTTCACAACATCGCTATACCTCATGAGCTTGTAGGCATGGTCAAGTAACTCCTTGACACTATGGATCATTCCAAGGTCCAGAATTGGTCCTCTAGACACAATTTCTCCTCACACCCTCGGTCCAAAGACCACTCAACTAGCCCATCTAGGCTCAGTGTTGAAACCTTGGCTCTGATACCAATTTGCAGCGCACCTTTTTCTGTTACCAAGGCTTAATCACTCTGATACCAATTTGTAATGCTCTTTTACATAGCTCATACAAGAATTATATAATCCACATGCATTTAAGCAAAGAAATACATTTGAACTCAGAGTAAACATATTATTTACTGCTATAATATACAATCAATAGCATTAACATTAAATTGATATGCACAATAGAATACATGATAGTTATAATTACACAGAGATGCAGAATTATGAATAAAACATCTTCTGATACTTATCTTTGAAAACCTTGGCGATTCCAACAACCACGTGCAGGCCTTCCATGAACCTCCCAGCCTTAGACCACACTACTCGTCAGCTCAACAGTGGGTCACCCCCGAGCTGGGACTAAGCTCCACCCTAAGGCAAGGAATCCTAGGCTAGGATGAGGTTACAGGGAAAACATCAGAGAATGACAGGAAGGATTCTTCCCAAGATGCCATCTTACGCCCACTACTTCCAGACTCTCATTCCCCACATGCTTGTTCCTCCAGGGAGTATACACCTTCACAAGCATAGTTCATCGGTGCTACACCTCCCTCTTGTTAATGTTTATGCCATTATTATAGTTCTTTGCTTTTCAATAGATAATAGCAACATAAGAACAATACCATTGAGAAATATACATTCACAAGAGACACAACATTTATCCTAGGAAACCCTCTAGGGGGAAGAAAACCCAACAAAAAACTTCCTTATCATAAATTGCTAATACAATGTTCAAGAGATAACTCAAACCAATACAGATAGTCATGTCCAAGAGATGCGTCACTCTTCTTCTCCTCTCTCCAACTGGTATTTGCAGCTTGCCTTATAAGAGAATGAGAAAGTGAGTTGTATGTTAAAGTGAGGTGCTAGCCTCCTATATATACAAGACTGACACGTGTGAAAGGGTTTCACTGGCAGGGCCAACCTCTCACTTTGGGTGGGTAAACCCACCTTTAAATTAATTCTGGGTCTCAATAATAACTATTGGGGATGACTTCTTATTCTGCCCATTATAATTGTCCGATGACCAATCTCCAAAAGGGGATTTGGTCCTAATACAATTATTGACATGATTAATTCACAATGGGGATTAATCCTATGAATAAAATAACAATAAGAATAAGAATACTCTTTGTAGTTACATCATTTAAACACTCCCCCTTAACAAGAAGGGTATTTTTCAAAAACATCAGGTGAGAGAGGTTTGCATCATCAGTGGCATCAGGAGGATAGTATCGTCAATATCATCTTGGAACATTGGCTGGAAAATTTACGAGTCGTCGAAATTTTTCTTCATCGGCAACATCATCATTATCGAAATAATTCCATCATCATCTGCATCAATATGTATCAATAAAAATGATACCTCATCACAAAATTAGGCTGGCACATCACAGTACTACACTAGCTCAATGTCACAGCTGATAAGCTACTAGCTCAGTGTCAGTCACATCTTGATTTATGTCTAACAACTAGGTCAGAAGCAAGGTATATATATATCATCTTGCTTTACATCTAAAAATTGGGTCAGAAGCAAGGAACACATCAACATCTCACTTTACATCTAACAACAAGGTCAGAAGCNTTATGTCTAACAACGAGGTCAGAAGTGAGGAATCATCATCATCTTGCTTTACATCTAACAACGAGGTCAGAAGCAAGGAACACACAGCGTCATGCTTTACGTCTAACAGCGAGGTCAGAAGCAATGACACATCTTGCTTTATGTCTAACAGCGAGGTCAGAAGAAAGGAACACACAACGTCATGCTTTACGTCTAACAGTGAGGTCATAAGCAATGGCTCATCTTGATTTACATCTAACAACGAGGTCAGAAGCAATGACTCATATTGATTTATGTCTAACAGCGAGGTCAGAAGCAAGGAACACATAGCGTCATGCTTTACGTCTAACAATGAGGTAAGAAGGAATGACTCATCTTGCTTTACGTCTAACAGTGAGGTCAGAAGCAAGGAATATATATATATACTCCCCCTTTCAGGGAGGTTCCTTTCAGACTATATCAAGCTTATCTCGAAAGTGTTCAAAATTTACACGAGATAGAGGTTTGGTCATCACATCAGCAACCTGTTCATCCATGCTAATGTACTGGAGCTTCAAGGCTCCTCTCTGTACCATGTTGCGGATGAAATGATAGCGGATTTCTATGTGCTTCGATGTATCGTGGAATACAGGATTCTCTGTCATCTTTATGCATCTCTAGTTGTCACATAGAATCACGGTTGCTCTCATCTCCAAGTCAAATAGGTCAGTCAACAACTTTCGAATCCATATAGCTTTGCAGCTAGCAGAACATGCGGCAATGTACTCTGCTTCCACTGTGCTGAGAGCAATATTGTATTGCTTCCTACTCTGCCATGAGATCATGGCTGATCTCAAACTGAAACAGCATCCGGAAGCGCTTTTTCTATCTGCAACGCTTCCTACCCAATCTACATCAGTATATCCACTCAATGTGAAGTCATGATCTCCATCATAGCTGATTCCATAATCCATTGTACCTTTAAGGTACCTCATCACATGTTTTGCAGCCACTAGGTGAACACGTCTGGGCTCTACCAGAAACTGACTCAAGGTGTTCACTGCAAAATAGATGTCTGGTCTAGTATTCGTCAGGTACATCAACAATCCAATAATCTGTCTATACAGTGTGGCATCTATCAAGTCTAACGAAGTATCGACTAGTAGCTTCAGCTTCGCTTCCATGGGTGTATTCATGGACTTGCATTCTAGCATGTCGAATCTCTTTAAGATTTCGACCGTGTACTTCCCTTGATTAAGGAAGATCCTTTCTGGAATCTACCATCCCTCAAGACCTAAGAAGTAATGCATTAGGCCAAGGTCTTTCATTTCAAATTCTGTGGAAATTCTCTGTTTACATTCAACGGTGAGATTTTCTTCTCCAGTTAAGAATAAGTCATCCACATATAGTAGTAATATTACTGGTTCATTATTCATAATTTTGAAGTAGAGATTTGAATCTGCTTTACTCTTGGTAAAGCCTAAGCCCGTCAAGAAACTATCTATATGGCCATACCAAGCTCTACGAGCTTGCTTCAATCCGTACAAGGATTTCTTCAATCGACAGACATGAGACTTCCCGTCTTCAACCTCGAATCCTTGGGGTTTCTCTATATACACTTCCTCTTCGATAACACCATTCAGGAACGCTATCTTCACGTCCATCTGGTGCAGCTTCCATTTCATCTTGGCAGTAAGAGCTATAATGGTTCTGATCGAAGAGTATCTGGCCACATGAGAAAATGTCTCTTCATAGTCAATGCCTTTCTTCTAGGAAAATCCACGAGTGACAAATCTTGCTTTATATTTCTCAATACTTCCATCAGCAACATGTTTTATTTTGAAGAGCCATCTAGAGGATACCACATATATATTCTTCAATCTAGGAACTATTTCCCATACTTCGTTCTTCATTATGGATTGGTATCCCTCTGTCATGGCATCTACCCATTCTTTTCACTATATGGATTCTTCAGAGAAGGTAGGCTCTTCTTTTATAAGATCACACATCAAATCCGTATAGCTGGAGAATGGCTTTGGTCTTTTCACCTGTCTCGAGGTTCCTTCTGGAACACCATACTTCTCTCCATCTTGAATAAGCTCTCTTACCCAAGTAGGCTTTATTTTATGGGAGAAGGGCATTTGAGGAGTTCTTGAACTTCTGTTATATCATGATCTTCAGGAGTCTCCTCATCATGGGAAGTTACGACTTCCCTCTCTGGTTCTACAGCTCTGGGAACTTCCCTCACAAATTCTGCAATCCTGGGAATTACGGGTTCCTCTTCATATACTTCTTTAAGCTGGCATCTTCTTGATTTCTTAAGTGTTGCTTCTTCATCAACGGTCATGTCCCTGCTGATCTCAATGTGGCGGTGACCTAGTATGTAGATTCTGAAGGCCTTGGAGACCCCACAAATATTCCCTCTGGCTTCTTTCCGGTGAACATCTCTTCTGGTGTCTTGAGCCCAAGTGTGCTATGGGATAATCGATTCTGCACATAAACAATTGTCATTGTTGCTTCTGCCCATAAGCACATAGGAAGATCTTGATCTTCACAACTTCCAGCATGGTTCTGTTCTTTCATTCAGTTACACTGTTTTGTTGGGGATCTTGATCCCAACATCTTTGCAGAAGTTCATGATCTCTTTCGAGGTATATTCTCCTCCATTATCTGACCTGAGTATCTTAATATTCCTTACAGAAGGGTCCTCTTATCAAGGCTTTCAATTCCTTGATCTTGTTGAACACTTCAAATATATCCAGGTCTTTTATGAGAATAGTCATTAATGAATGATACATAGTATGCATACCCATTAATGGAGGATGATGGCATTGGGCCACGTACATCAAAATGAATGAGCTCTAGGACTCCTTCTGTCTTGTTGTCCCTCTTCGGAAACGGGTTCTTGATGCTCTTCCCTTGTGCACATCAATTGCATATGCCTTCATTATCAACTTTGAGTTCTGGTAAACCTGTGACTGCTTTGCATATGTATGGTAGCACCTTGTAGTTGATGTGAGCTAATCTTCTAGAGTTCACATGGATTCTTCAATAGCGTGGGTCATGGCAGCTTCTGAGTGACCCACCTTCTTCTTTTCCACTGATGATTGCTTCATTTATGATCTCTCCTTTATCACGTTGCCTTTTGCAACCTTCACTATAGATTCCTCATGTGACCTAGAGCAAGGTCAACAAAACAACAAGCAAGAATAATATCCTTCTTGATAATATAAAGCAATAGTATGAACAATCATCACAGTAGCTCCTTTAGAGCTATTACTTATAATTTAGCAAAGATTAGAGGTAAGGAATACAATATGAAATGAGGTCAACACTCTCATAGTGTTGTGACCAAGCATTCTTCCATAGCAATCTGGAAATAACACACAAGGTTTCTTCTAGAGGAGATGTTAGTTGTTTCAGGCAAAGCATATACCTCTATATTCTCACATACTATCAAGTATAATACTTTACAATGATTTCTATCTCAACTAAAGTCATCAGCTTGTCATGTGTACCTTTGAATCTTGATTAATCAAACCTGGAGCCTTTTCCTCAAGAGTGAGTGCTTTCTTCTCTTCTAGGTCTCCTTCACTCAAGTGACGAGTGCTTTCTTCAACGTATCTTTTGTACTAAGACAATACGCTAACTTGACAAAATTTTAGGTTAGAGGATAATCTCTATGATCAACATTTAATCCTTCTAATAACTTGATCATAGCTTCAACATGCAACACTGATTAAGATAATGTCATGACAAATAGATGTATATCAAAATAATCACACCTGGGTTGCATCATTCCTTTGAATGTGTTGGATCTTGAGATCCTTCTGGATCTATGGCAAGAGATCCCTTCTCCTACAAATACTCTTTAGGGTTTAACCATTAAACATAT
>ML780497.1:830742-882500 GCA_009831015.1 Picea engelmannii | reverse complement strand
TGTGCATGGTGTATTGTGGTGTAACTCTTATACTATTGTTCATTGCTCATTGTATGTAGCTCAATGGTTTAAGTATAAGTTGAAAAAGGTTTTAAATTGTACTTGATATTGATTCACCCCCCTCTCAGTATCAACAAAGATAGTGTAAGTAGAATAGCCTAAGTCCTAAAGTAATTGGTGTCCATCCATCTCAATGCTTGATTAAGTGCCATCCATTGGATTAAGAAGTGAAAGGATAAGTGAAAGGATCGAATCTGACCATTGATTTGTTTCCGCGAAATAGAAGTGAACTCTCCGATTTGATCGACAAAACCTTATTAAGAAGATTTGACAGGTTGTTGATGGGCGAAAATGATCGCTCGTCAAATGAAAGAGTGAGCCAGTCCGGGGTTGTCTAATTAACCCAAGCTATTTGGATTGACTCACTCTGATCGGTTTAATGGCTCCATTGGCCAATCTAAAGTCCTAAAATAAACAAATAAATAAATAAAAGAAACAAAATAACTCACTAATTACTAATCACTATTATATATATGCACATATAAATATACAACTTATTTTAAATAATATTTACACGCAGAACTGTTTGTCTAATTTATATGCATTTTATACAACTTATGAGTTTTAATCTGAACTCACAAAAATCAATGTAAAAATGGCTCTTTTGATGAAAGTAGATAAAGAAAGCAAAATGAACTATTTCATTTTGGTTTGCTTTTTGTCTCTATGCATCTAGAAGATTAAATATCAGAATACTATGGAAACAAAATATGTAGACAACGAAAACCAGACCACATATAAGAGTTTCTAAAATGAACAAGAAAATAAAAGGAACAAACTAACCTATTAATGACTTGAAGAACATGCATCCGATGTCTGTATGATCATGAATCGTCCATCCAGTCTGTCCATGAGATAAATCTGCAGTGTACTTTCACATTGTTTGGAATAAATGCCAGATAGTTTATTGACTGCTATATTTTAATGATAGAACGGTAGGACGCAAATAATTACTGTGATATTTGTGACTGTAAGTAATTACACATAAGTTAAATCTGACAGTAACAACCTGCTTTTAATCATTCAACAAGATTAAGATAAACCTTAATATTTGAATTGAACAATCAATCATTATTATCATATAACTGAAGCATAAAATTGTGGATTGTATGAAAGAAATTATCTTGACGACATAGTAATCTGTGAAGATGAAAGCTATCGACAATTATCGAATTATCAAGATAAAAAAACCATAGACAACAACAATATTTATAGATAGCTAAAGCAGAAATGTAAACATGTGTTATGTCCAAATTCGTATATAAGTTGTCCACAATTATCCCCAGGACAAGATGTCCCATTACAAAAAAACTAATGAGTTTTTAAAGCCTACAGAAAGGTAACTGTCTCATCCTCTGAGATCAGATATTGATTACAAAAATAAAAGGGGGATATAACCACCCAGATCACACTAAATCTCCTAAAGCTAAAAACGCTTATTTCGGTTTATACAAAAATGTGTCATAGATATGGCTAACAAGCCTAAAAAATGATTCAGATCACTTGGTAAACATTAACTCCTAGATATCCTGAAAAGAAAATAAAAAATAGAGAGACTTAGATATATATTTAACCATTAATTTGCAAATTTCAAATTAGAATAATTGGCTATAGAATTTGTTGATTCTGTAGCTAGTTATTTTAGTAATGAAATCCAATTTATTGAATGAATAAAACAATCTAATTTATTTAATAAATAACCCTATTTTAAGATAAAAGAAATCATACCTCAAACTGTAAAATCAAATCATATCAGATGATCTCATAATTTATTATTGTTGTTGCAGTCTCAACGTTTTTTAATATCACATTCTCTGTAGTTTTTATACATTTCCCTTTTCTTTGAATGATAGACTCAAGCCTATTATTTTCATTTGTTAAGGCACCAACCTGATCAATGAGAGCTTTAGTATGTGACTGTAGGATAGGTATATAAGTGTAGTATTTATCAATCCAGAATAGGCAGACTTCACAATTCGACTGTGCGACGGTCCCTTGGGAATAACCATGATTATGAACCGGAGCATCTCCAACATGGACTGTAGATTTATTACCCAACTTAATACTAGGAAACCCTTCACTATGTTTTAGACAAGGTGGTATATTGTCCACGAAGTTGTAAGGCTGATCGAGGTGTGGTTGGAACGAAAGAGGGTCTTCTTTAGCGAGAAATCTATCAATTTCGGAATCCAAACTCTCATGGATCTCGATCATCTTGATTGAGCTTGCATGAGGGTTCGACTTGTTTTAGAGCTTCCTCGAATTTAACCTTCCAACTCTCTTATTTTTAAAACTCAAATCAACATCGCCTTTGGACGTCTTGCCTGTAGGTTTGTTTGAATTTTTGACAGAGTCATTAGGCTGTGTAGCTTGCTCATGGGACTACTTAGTAACCTTTGGGTCAGGTAAGGGATTGTTGTAGGTGGTTGTAACACAGGACTAGGTAGGTGAGAGGGGTGTTGTAGGGTATACTAAGGTTTCTTCAATCATAGGCTTGTCGACCTGTTCAACATTGGGGTTAGAGAAATCATTTCTGGTTAAAAATGAATCCCAATTATCATTCTACGACTTCAATTGATGTGCAAGCATAATTTTTATTAAACTGTTATGGAAAACGCTCGAATCTAAACATTTTTTTTTATACCTTTTAGCCATTTTGTAAAGGCTCCTCCATAGATAATAAGGCATGTTTAAAGGAAACCCTATGAAATTCATGAGCAAATGCAGATGATAAAGAAATACAAAACTGAAACGGCCTTCACAAGTGACAAATTGTTTCAACACCACGAGAAGACCATGCCATCGAGCTTTCAGTAAGGATATTGGCATACCTTTGTCACATCCTTTGATCTTTCGAGATGTAAAGAAAAGACTCCAAGGAACCTCTTTTACCTTAGCATTCTTGAACCACCTCTGACCGCTCGCAGGGAGTCCTGTAGCTTCGCTTAAAAAGTCCTCTGTGACTTTGAGTTGAATGTCCCCCACCTTAGCTCTACATCCATTGAATGAGAGAGTGAATTCCTGAGAAGTCTATAGGTTGAAACCCTGGAATATTTTAAGGAAAATGAGCCAACCATTACCCTCAAGATCCTCCATGGAATCGTCGCATAGGAGCAAGGTGTGAGTGCCATTAGGTTCAAATCTAACAACAGGGGCCATGGTGAATCAACAAGAAATCACCCAAATGCAGTGCATATGAGGGTTTGCAACAACAGACCATAGCTATACCCTGAGCCCGAAAACCATCAACAATCTAAGGCGTATGAGGAGAAAATTCATAATGAAAAGATAGGCAATGAATGCAAGGGGTGTTGCAAATCCCATGACCAAGCTTCGAAATGATGGGATAACTGTAATCGTATTGCCACTTCTCATGTAGTATAGGCCATGACTAGAGCATTAATAATAAAATGAGTGCGCAACAAAGTGGGTTTGGTCATAAAGTTTGGGAGAGTGAAACTAGTAAATCAAAGCCTAGTGATGAGGGAACATATGACCAAGGACCACACTAAAACCATATCAATGCTCAAATCAAAAGGTCCTTTGTTGATATAATTAACAATCCATAAGCATGCTTGACATTCAAGGAATTGAAACAAAGAGAATAGTCTTCATAGCAAGGAACAAGGCTTCATTAATAAACTGTAGAGACATTTTTCCTTTCATAAATTTTTCAAATAGAATGGTAATGCAGTCGTAAGTTTTAATGCTTCGTTTTCATCTTTCAGTCATGAACAAAGCATGAAAAAAACAATAGGGAAAACTGAAAACTTACAATTGTCATTTCGAAAATTGCTTATGAAGAACAAAAAAATGTATGACCCCAGTTAGGCAGCTACATAGATCATTTAATTGATATAAAAAGTTAAAAAAATGTTGGGCTGCCAACAATGGCAACATGCTAGGAGAAGCAGTTATCTCTGTAATACTGACGAGTTCAGGTTAGAAAAATTTGAAAGATTTCAAATCAAAGAACAACTGAAAGGTTATTTGAGCATCTTTGATAATCATGACACAGTCCAGTTTAAGATATCTTTTGTTAAAAAGAACGAAATATGGTGACAAACTTCACAAAAGAAAGCCACGATGTTTAAGCTAACATCTTCAATACTGTTGACAAGGCCATTGTTGCCAATAGGCGTCCATAGCCTCGGTAGGGATGTTAATTAACCCACTCTGATGTCTATGTCCTGTCCAAGAAATTTCAAATTAGAATGAAGGATGCTTATGGCCAAAAACAAGATTTATACCTAAGAATTTCCTTCTACCTGACATTGCTTCGCTACTAGTGGGCCTGTTTACTACCCCGGAAAAGTTGTCTTGGTGTCATGCATGCATTTACCCGATGCCAACAGACTTGTTCAGTGTCCCGGTGGGTTTACAAACACTTCCCACAACTCTCTGAGAAATTATTCACATTCTGATATAGTTTTAAAGACATTCAACACAGTGGGGTGACGCTGAAAACTCCAATTTTGACACAACTTAATATTTTCCAGGCCTTAAATTTTTCTAGCTAACCTTCATCAAGATCTGAAAATAGTTTATTAACAAAACAAATTTTTGAGGACAGGGATTCATCGTTGAGTTACTTTTCTTAAGAGCAGGGACAGTTTAAAGAGATTTTTAAAGATAATTGTGATTACTTTCAAGTGCAAATTGAAACCGAGAAATCAACTTTCAAACAAAATATCATCTTTAACTAGCCTATAATTTCAGAGAAAGACAACAATTGATGCTCTGACAGCCTTTGACAGTTATTTCAAGATGAATCATTCTGTTCTCTTTTTCTGAGCTAGACTGTAATACAGGCATGTTTGACTCAAAAAGGCCAATAAACAAAAATGAAAATAAAAACAAACTAGCAAAGAAAAACGGAAAGCAAATAAATCAAAACAGAAAAATATGTACAAAAAGTGTATTTGAGAGTTGTTAGGTAAAATGCCTTTTGAGAGCTTGGCCATTCACCGGGAAGGTGTCTGGTTGTCCCTCCAAATTCTACAGGTGGAAAGAACTGGGACCTAGTTTTTCAGCAATTAAGAATGGTCCCAACCACAGGTTTTGGAACTTAGTATGTTCCTTTCCCCTCATGAGGTTTGTCCCACTTAAGGACAAGATCACCTACCAAAATTTTTTGTCTGAGGCAGTATTGGAATCGAACAAGCTTTTGAAAATAAGTTGATGTTGATCCAGTTTTTGTTTTTCTTGAGCCCTTACTTCCTCTAACTTCAGCAAAGCATTAATCCGACTTTCCAAAGGAGGACAGTCTTCTTCTTGAACCTTCTATGATAACTGCAGATATGGAAGAAGAACATGCGGTGGAATAATTTATTCCCTACCGTAAACGAGAAAAAAGGGGGAATTACCAACAACAATTTTTGGAGTTACCCTATCAGCCCATATTGCATTGAATAGTGCATTATGCAAGTTTTTGTGATTTTTGAAGACTGTTCTCTTGATGATCTTGATGAGGGTTTTATTGGTCGATTCCACCAAACCATTTCCTTGGGGGTAATAGCTGGCAAAATACTTTAGTTTTATTCCTTTTTCTAAAGAAAAAGAACTCATTCTGAGAGACGAAAAATAGGAAGCAATATCGAACACTAGGCATTCAGGAATACCGAAACGAGTGATAATGTTTGAATTCAGGAAAGATATTACCTGATTGGTATTTACCACTTTTAATGGTGCAGCGTTGGACCATCTGGTGAAATAGTCTGTCACTATTATGATGTATTTATGCTGCTGGGAGGAGGTGGGGTTAATTGGGCCTATAATGTCACGGCCCCATTGCTGAAAAGGGAAATCTACCGAGACAGGTTGCAGTAGGAATGCTGACTTCTTTACTCATCCAGAAGCATTTTGACAGATTACACACTTGCGGCATAATGCATGGGCATCTTTAAAAAGAGTAGACCAGTAATACCCTTCCCTTAATACTTTGTGGGTAGTGGTATCTCCACCGAAATTCCCACCAGCTTCCCCTGCATGTAATTCTAATAAGACTTTATCTGCTTCATCTTTTTCCAGACAACGCATAAGTATTCCATCGAAATTTTGGTGAAACAATATACCATTCACCAGCTGAAAAGAAGAAGATTTTAATCTCAATGCTCTCCTCTTTTTTGGATCAAGGTGACGGGGAGCTGATCTGTGTATTAGATAAAAATTGATGTCATCATACTAAGGACTAGTAAGATTTTGTACACAACAGATTTGATTTTGATTATGCTGATCTTGAATTAACATATCAGTTTTATTCTACTGTTCTATAGCTGAATCAACAACTAATTTACATAAACCTTGGCCTCTAACAATTTGTGCTGGAGTGATTTCGAGGTCATATTCATGTAAGGATGTGACCCAATTTGCCCTTTTTTCACCCAATTCTTTCTGTACTAACAAATTTCTGACAGCAGGGTAAGGAACAATGACTTTCTTCCTAGATTTCAGTAGCTAAGATCGAAAGTGTTTTACTGCTTTAAAAATAGCATAAGCCTGTTGATCTACTACTGGGTAATTAATCTCTTCTCCCTTAAAGGCTAATCTCATAAAGGCAATAGGAACTTCGTTGTTTTCAACATTCTTTTGGGTTAGTACAGTGCCAAAAGACCAATCAGAGGAAAACGTATAGAGAGTGAAATCTCGCGAAAAGTCAGGGGTCATTAGGGATGGAGCCTCTACTATGGCCTTTTTTATTGATTCAAAAGATTGACTTTCTAGAGGTCCCCAATGGTACTGGACATCCTTTTTTATTCAGTTATGTAATGGCCTGACCATTTCTGAAAATCTCAGGACAAACCTTCTAACAAAATTTATCTGACCTAAAAAAGATTGCATAGACTTTTTGGAAGAGGGGCGGGGGGGGGGAGTTTTGAAATGAGTTGAGTCCTTTCAAGGTCAATGGCCATCCCTTCATTAGATACAATGAATCCGAGCAGTTTGCCTTGTTCCACTGCAAAGACATATTTTTTGGGATTTAAAGAGATGTCGTACTTATGACATCGTTGTAGAATAGATCTTAGATGAGCTAAATGATCTCCTTTATTCTTTGAGAAGACAGTGACAACATCTAGATAGACTACTACAAATTGATTGATAAGACCATGGAAAGCGATATCCATCACTCTATGAAAAGTGGCACCAGCATTTATAAGACCGAAGGGCATCTTTCTATAAGCATAGGTACCCCATGGAGTACAGAAAGTGTTTTTCAGCTGGTCTGGGGGAGACATGAGGACTGGGTTATACCCTGAAAGACCATCCAATAGAGATAATCTTTCAGAACCGGATACCTATTGGAGAATCTATTCCATGGGAGGAATAGGGTAGTTGTCTTTATCAGATGCTCGGTTTAAATTTCAGAAATCGACACATAGTTGGATTTCACCACTTTTCTTCCTTACAGGGACAAGATTAGAGACCCATTCTGTATGTCTTACTGGGAAGATTATCTTAGAATTCAAAAGTTTGTTTAGTTCTTTCTTGACCGTTGGTTCAAGTTTTGGGTGCATCTTTCTTAGCTTCTGTTGAAAAGGTTGAGTCGGGGGTTTCATGGGAATAATGTGTTGTATGATGTTAGGATCAAATGTTTTTAGGTCATCATATGTCCAAGCAAAGACATCCTTAAATTACTTAAACAACTTAATAAATGTTGAATTTTCCTGATCAGAACATCCCATTCCCAAATTGATGCATTGTGGGTTATCTTTAGTTCCTAGATTCACCTTTTCATGGGTCAAGGAAGAACTATTCGTTTTACAATTCACTGATTTTCTGAATTTATCATGTAAATCATAAAACTTTTCTAATCTTACCACAGATTTTGGGATAGAATTTACCAGATCTGATGTTGATTCCAAAGATCTTGGGTCTGATATTACCATAAAATTGTGGAGGTCTTCGTCATGGGTACCTTCATCCATAACTGCACCTTGAAAAATATCTTCCATGTGCAGAAAACTGATGATCTGTTGATCGTCATCGAAAACTCTCCAATTAGTGATGTTGTCTGGGATGGATGGTCTGAACAACAAATCGACCGAAAACGCGTTTGGAGAAAGACCTTCTGCAGGAAAAAGTTTAGAAGAGACATTAGCCAACAAATCAGCCTCAAAATTATTCAATCTTGGAATTGTATTAATGTTAAATGCATAAAATTTGTTCATTAGATTCCATAGCTTAGTTTGATAGCTTTTCAGGTGTGGAGATAGGTAATGAATGAAATTTCTTACCTGTCTGGCCACAATTTCTGAATCACCAAAGACTATTAAATTTTGAACTCTCAGATCTAGTGCCTTTCTAAGACCTTACAGAAGTGCCTCATATTTGACCTTAATGTTTGTGCATTCAAATTCTAACTGGCAAGCGATCAAAGTTTTGTTACCTGCTGGATCAATGAGCATGCATCCTACGCCGACTCCTTCCTTAGATTTAGATCCATTGAAGTAAAGAGACCAGATATGATTTTCATTAGCTATATGTGACACCTTAGAGAGGGTTGTTGACTGTGTGCATGTCATGAGTTCAGACTGTTGTTCCGGGTCAGTAATGGTAGAAGTTTCAGCCATGAAATTACCAAAAAAAGTGTTCATCCCCTCCATTTTGGGTGAATTGGTAGAAGCAATGAATGGTTCATTAGGATCATTTAAATCAGTTACCGTAAGCTTGATATAATGCTCACGATTGATCTTGATTCTGTTAGGCTTTCCATTCTCTGGCAACCACAAGTGAGACCAATCTGTCACAAAGTAACCATGTAGTTGTTCGGACCAATGCCTACTTAAAAATAAGCCATATACTTCAGGGATATCGACGACAATAATATCAATAATTTGGTGGACTTTAGGATTAGATGATAATTTGATAAGTACATTTTTTAATTCACCTATTACCTTAACACTGGTCCGATCAAGCTGAATAATTTTCAGGCTGGAAGGTTGAACTTCATCATTGATTTTTTGGCAAACAGACCAAGGCATTACATTTGACGATGCACCAGAATCTACCATACAATTATGTACATTCCTATTGAAAATTTCAAAAGTCAACAAAAGGGGTGGGACATTTCTGCGAGTATTAATAGCAGAAGTTTGCTAGTTTTTTGTCCCAGCCCCTGGAACTATTTTATCTACATTTGTTACACTTTTTACAACAAGGTCTCTTTTATCAGAGGATTTTAGTGTTGTTTTAATGGAGACCTTTTGAGGTGTTTTATGGCTATTTTCTGCAAATTTTTTGTTGCTCAGATTGTTGTTTTTGTTGTTTTCTGCAATATTCCAAAGCATCTTTTGCAAAATAAAAGGAAATTTCAATAATTCATAAGAAAAAATATTAGCTCTGAGTTTTTTGAGATCCTCAATCAAATCATATTCTAAACTTGGAGTTGCTGAATTCTGTTTAGTTTCAATTAGTTTAGACTGTTTTTGAGGTGCATTAGTTCCAATTTCAGAAGAGGATTTATTCGTTGTTTTGCTTCTGGTATTGTAAGGATACACCATTTCGAAATTGGCCTGAAATATACTATCCGAAAAATGCCCGAAGATGTTGGGAGTGGGTTTGTCCTCTTCCACTATTTCTTGTTAAGCCACGTCTTCATAAAGCTCAGGGAGGAATTGAGTTATCATGTGCTTCTAGAATTGTCTGGATAGCATACTGTAGGCTTTCAAGATTTAGGCCTTCAGAATTTGAATTAGGTCGATTCGTGGGAAAAAGGCTTTCTAAAAGGGGGTTTGTAAGACCCTTTGCTTGAAAAAGCTTCTTCAGTTGATCTCCTTAAATCTATAACTTGATTTGACAACTCCTAAAAGACCTTGTGTAAACTTTCAAAATCTGAACCGTCTGATTGAGTTTTGGTTTGGGGAGGTCTAGGAAGAATTTCTATTTTCTTCTTTGAAGATGAGGTAATTTTTTCCTCGTTACAGATATTGTCCTTTAGGCTGAGAATATCTTTCTCAATTTGGATCACCTCCTCGAAGGCTTCCAATAATGTTGCTTTCTTAGACCTTTTTACCCAGATTGTTATGTTTTGGTGTAGAGATTTCGTGTAGTATGCGACGATAAGATTTTCAACAGGCATTGAATTGATGGGGATTCAATTCTTTAATGTCAGAAACCTTTGATTAAAGTCTTTTATTTTTTCCTTGGGGTTCATCTTTAAAATAGAAAGTTCCATGACTAAGACTTCGAAAGATTTGTCGTCTCCGAATTTCTCAAGGAAACAAGATTCAAATCTATCCCAAGATACAATGGTGTGGGGTTATTGTGAAAAATACCAGGTAGAGGCATTGCCTTCAAATGTGTATGGAAAAAGTCTAATACTACGTCTTTGTGTTCTACACTTTGGAGTCTAATGGCTAGCATGAATTTTTTAATGTGATCCTCAGCGATCTGCTTGGAATCTGGATTGAATTTAGGGAGCCATTTCTTCGGATGTTTAGGCAAAGGATGCTGGGGTCCAGGTATGGCCATTGAATCTTGATCAAGACAAGGTCTGGTGGGATTATTTGGATTTTCCATAGGCGTGGGTGGTGGCAAAGGCTGAGATGAAGAACTTCCTTCGTCGGATGACTCTTCTCCTGAAGAAGAAGGAGATGAAGGGGGTGGTGATGGTGGGATACCAGATTCTTTGGCTGCAGGAGTGAGGATGTGATCTGGATCCGTAGGGTTTAGGATAAGACCAGTGCCTTCAATTTGATCTCTAATATCAGAGAAGTCTAGTGGTTGGTTCAATGGCCAACCTAGTTGTCTAATGTGGGCCAAAGCACTGTGTGTCCTTAGAAGTGATTGAAGAACAATTGTTTGTACGTCGCCCCCCAGGGGGTTTGGTGTTACTGGTTCAACGGTAATCTGTGGATTTTCGTTTGATGTGGTTGCTGTTTGAGAGGTAATATTGTCTTTAGAACGAATTCTTGTTACTATAGGTGAGAGGGTGTGTGGGGGAGGACTCTTGCGACCTCCACGTTCCATCAATAGTGTTCAGGCCCTCCTTCTAGCGCCATTTGTTGACGGGTGAAAATGATCGCTCATCAACTAGAAGAGCGAGTCCAGTCTGGGGTTGTCTAATTAACACAATCCATTTGGATTGACTCACTCTGACGGGTTTAATGGCTCCGTTGGCCAATCTAAAGTCCTAAAAGAAACAAATAAATAAATAAAAGAAACAAAATAACTCACTAATTACTAATCACTGTTATATATATGCACATATAAATATACAACTTATTTTAAATAATATTTACACACATAACTATTTGTTTAATTTATATGCATGTTATACAACTTATGAGTTTTAATCTGAACTCACAAAAATCAATGTAAAAATGGCACTTTTGATGAAAGTAGATAAAAAAAGCAAAATGAACTATTTCTTTTTGGTTTTCTTTTTCTCTCTATGCATCTAGAAGATTAAATATCAAAATACTATGGAAACAGAATATGTAGACAGTGAAAACCAGACCACATATAAGAGTTTCTAAAACGAACAAGAAAATAAAAGGAACAAACTAACCTATTAATGACTTGAAGAGCATGCATCTGACATCTGTATGATCATGAATCGTCCATCCAGTCTGTCCACGAGATAAATCTGCAGTGTACTTTCATGCTGTTTGGAATAAATGCCAGACAATATATTGACTGCTATATTTTAATGATAGAACGATAGGACACAAACAATAACTGTGATATTTGTGACTGCAAGTAATTACACATAAAATAAATCTGACAGTAACAACCTGCTTTTAATCATTCAACAAAATTAAGCTAAACCTTAATATTTGAATTGAACAATCAATCACTATTCTCATATAACTGAAGCACAAAATTGTGAGCTATATGAAAGAAATTATCTTGACGACATAGTAATCTGTGAAGACTAAAGTTATCGACAATTATCAAATTATCAAGATAAGCAAACCATAGACAACAACAATATTTACAGATAGCTAAAGCAGAAATGTAAACACATGTTCTGTCCAAATTCATGTATAAGATTTCCACAATTAGCCCCAGGCCAAAATGTCCCATTACAAAAAAAATAATGAGTTTTTAAAGCCTACAGAAAGGTAACTGTCTCATCCTCTGAGATCAGATATTGATTACAAAAATAAAAGGGGGATATAACCACCCAGATCATACTAAATCTCCTAAAGCTAAAAAAGTTTATTTTAGTTTATACAAAAATGTATCATAGATATGGCTAACAAGCCTAAAAAATGCTTCAGATCACTTGGTAACCATGAACTCCTAGATATTGTGAAAAGAAAAGAAAAAATAGAGAGACTTAGATATATATTTAACCATTAATTTGCAAATTTTGAATTAGAATAACCGGCTACAGAATCTGTTGATTCTGTAGCTAGTTATTTTAGTAATGAAATCCAATTTACTGAATGAATAAAACAATCTAATTTATTTAATAAATATCCCTATTTTAAGATAAAAGAAATCATACCTCAATCTGTAAAATCAAATCATATCAGATGATCTCATAATTTATTATTGTTATTGCAGTCTCAACGTTTTTTAATATCACATTCCCTGTAGTCTTCATACGTTTCCCTTTTCTTTGAATGACAGACTCAAGCCCATGATTTTCATTTGTTAAGGCACTGACCTGATCAATAAGAGCTTTAATATGTGACTGTAGGATAGGTATATCGGTGTGGTATTTATCAATCCAGAATAGGCAGACTTCACACTTTGACTGTGAGGCGGTCCCTTGGGAATAACCACGATTGTGAACCGGAGCATCTCCAACATGGACTGTATATTTATTACCCAACTTAATACCAGGAAACCCTTCATTATGTTTTATACAAGGTGATAGATTGTCCACGAAGTTGTAAGGTTGATCGAGGTGTGGTTGGAATGAAAGAGGGTCTTCTTCAGCGAGAAATCTATCAATTTCAGAATCCGAACTCTCATGGATCTCAATCATCTTGATAGAGCTCGCATGAGGGTTCGACTTGTTTCAGAGATTCCTCGAAATTAACCTTCCAGCTCTCTTATTTTTAAAACTCAAATCAACATCGCCTTTAGACATCTTTCCTGTAGGTTTGTTTGAAGTTTTGACAAAGTCATTAGGCTGTGTAGCTTGCTCATCGACCTACTCAGTAAACTTGGGTCGGGTAAGGTCTTACTGTAGGTGGCCGTAACACAGGCCTGGGTAGGTGAGAGGGTCATTGTAGGGTAGACTAAGGTTTCTTCAATCACAGGCTTGTCGACCTCTTCAACATTGGGGTTATCGAAACCGTTTCTGGTTAAATATGAATCCCAATTATTGTTCTGCAACTTCAATTGATGTGCAAGTATAATTTTTATTAAACTATGATGGAAAAGGATAGAATCTAAAAGTTTATTTTTATACCTTTTATCCATTTTGTAAAGGCTCCTCCATAGATAATAAGGCATGTTTAAAGGAAACCCTATGAAATTCATGAGTAGATGGAGATGATAAAGAAACACAAAACCGAAACGGCCTTCACAAGTGACAAATTGTTTCAACACCACAAGCAGACCATGCCATCGAGCTTGCAGTAAGGATATTGGCATACCTTTTTCACATCCTTTGATTTTTCAAGATGTAAAGAAAAGACTCCAAGGAACCTCTTCTACCTTAGCATTCTTGAACCACCTCTGACTACTCACAGCGATTCCTATATCCTGTCTTAAAAAGTCCTCTGTGACTTTGAGTTGAATGTCCCCCACCTTAGCTCTACATCCATCGAATGAGAGAGCAAATTCCTAAGAATTCTGTAGGTTGAAACCCTGGAATGTTTTAAGGAAAACGAGCCAACCATTACCCTCAAGATCCTCCCTGGAATCGTCGCATAGGAGCAAGGTCTGAGTGCCATTAGGTTTGAATCTAACAACAGGGGCCATGGTGAATCAATAGGCAATCACCCAAACATAGTGCATATGAGGGTTTTTGAGAGTAGACCAGATCTATACCCCGAGCCTGAAAACCATCAACAGTCAAAGGCGTATGAAGAGAAAATTCATAACAAAAATATAGGCAGTGAATGCAAGAGGTTTTGCAAAGCCCAAGACCAAGCTTCGAAATGATGGGTTGACTGTAATCATATTGCCACCTCTCATGTAGTACAGGCCATGACCAAAGCATTAATAATAAAATGAGTGTGCGACAAAGTGGGTTTGGTCATAAAGTTTGGGAGAGTGAAACTTGTAAATCAAAGCCTAGTGATGAGGGAACATATGACCAAGGACCACACTAAAACCATATGAATTCTCAAATCAAAAGGTCCTTTGTTGATATAATTAACAATCAATAAGCATGCTTGACATTCAAGGAATCGAAACAAAGAGAGTAGTCTTCATAGCAAGGAACAAGGCTTCATTAATAAACTGTAGAGACATTTTGCCTTTCATAAAATTTTCAAATAGAATGGTAACACAGTCGTAAGTTTTAATGCTTCATTTTCATGCTTTCAGTCATGAATGAAGGATGAAAAAAACAATAGGGAAAACCAAAAACTTACAATTGTCATTTCAAAAATTTCTTATGAAGAACAAAAAAATGTATGACCCCAGTTAGGTAGCTACATAGATAATTTAATTGATATAAAATGTTAAAAAAATGTTGGGCTTCCAACACATTTTGAAACTCCCAAAGTCCCGACTGTCGTCCATCTCATCATGAGATTAAATCGTGACCATTGATTCTGATAAGTTCTCAAGCATTCGTTGGGCCTAACGTCTGGATAATTCCATTGGTCACATGGTAAGATATTTAAAAGGAAGAATATAATACATCGCTAAAGTTGATAAGCCTGTGGTTTTTTGTTATCGGTCACATGTACTGGTTTGAAGGAAACACTTCTATAGAAAAGGAAGTGCCTCTACAAAAATCGATTTCTGAAATAAATGTAGAGATTTAGGATTGAGTTAAAATATGAAATTGATCCATATCTGTGATCAATTTATGAAGATCATCCATAGTAAGAATGATAAAACAATGATTATGGTTAATTTAAATGAAAAGGTGTGATGGTCCAAACAAAAGGACATGGTGCATCATAAATCACACTCGTTTAAAAATTATATAAACGAGGAAGAGTGGTGAGAATAAATTGTCTCTGCAGTCCATATCAGAAGATCAAAAGCTAAAGCAGATTCCAGGAAGGAAAGATGAAGATACTTGTGCAATGAGGGTGGAAGGGATTAGCATGGAAGGATTCATATCCTTGCTAATAAAATTGTAAAACATAAGTGAGTTGGAGCTTCCTAGGGTTGGTGCCCTAAATACAAGGTAGTTGGAGCTTCCTAGGGTTGGTGCCCTAAAGATGAGGGAGTTGGTGCCCTGAAGAAGGGGATTGGTGTCTCCTAGAGTTGGTTCTCTAAAGATGATTGATGTCCTTCACTATTCTTTATAAAACTTGTAATTGTTGTTAGATATATTTTTATAATTTATTTTGCATACAATTCATTGTTGATTCATTGTGATAATCAATAAAATATAAAAAGTAATTGCTAATTATTGAAAAGGGGTAATATTGATTCACCCCCCCCCTCTCAGTATTCCAACACCCCTTTCACCAGTTGCACCATACATCAATCCAATAAATAACCCAAATATGTTCCCTCTCATGATATTTTTTTTTATTATTTGGGTTGGTTTTCATTGATGTCAACCCTTGAAGAAAGTCCAGTAGCGAATTCCGATAGAACAAAGGTTTGGGTAATGGACCCAAGTTTGTTTGATGGATAATGGTATGAGGTTTGATATATTTTCATTTAAGACTATTATAGATGGATAGTACATTTCATTTCATTTCTAGTGGTATGTGGAATGTCACATAACTCTTCACGGTTAGACAATTATGGCCATGTGAAGTTAGAGAACCATCATGAGTCATCTAGAAGCCCCAAAAGGTCAAAGTAGTCAAAGTGTTTGCAAAGAAAAAATTATTATATAATAAAGTGAAGTGATGAGGGTACTATAAGTCAAAGAGAATACAAACTAAATTATTTAACTAATAAATTTAATGGAGAAATGACTAATTATGGAAAGTGGTTAAGTTAAGTGGACACATTGTTATAAGTGGGTTAACCCTAAAATAAGGAAGGTAGTTTAAGAGATTTTAGAGGGAAAATAATAAAGTGAAGTGATGAGTGTACTATAATTCAAAGTGGATACAAAAGAAATTATTTAAAGAATAAATCTAATGGAGATATTACTAAGTGGAAAAGTGGTTAAAAGTGGGTTAGCTCTAAAATAAGGAAAGTGGTTTAAGATGGTTAGAAGGTAACTCCTTGAGGAAGGTAAATAAACGTATAAATAAGAGGCAAGAGTCTCTCATTTTAATCACACTTGAGAATATTGAATATCTACAAGTGACTGAGGTAAACAAAGGATATCTAAGGCGAATTTCAGAGGGAAGGTAAAGTAAAGAAGGCCGAAATCCAAGGGAGGATAAATTCTTTTGATGATGCTTTCTAAGGTATGTTATGTACGGGTCATCTCACCATTTTCGCAATACTTTTTTTTCTAGAATGATTCAGACTGTGAAATGGGGAGTCCGTTGAGGAAACATATCCAAGTAGCTGTGATAAAAATTTCATCTTGTGGGTCATTGTATTTTTGGAGTTACACTGTGGAAAATAGGGTTTGTGGCTAGTCCTAAAACTAGTCTAAAACAAGTGTTTCGGGTAAAAATGTCACAACTTATTCATAACAAATCCCAATTAAGTAAGACCAAATGTATTAGTTAGAGTACATTCTTTAGTATTTTGTGTACCATTTTCAGATCCAGAAAACAAATATTCCATGCAGGGCATGCTCTACAAGTTCTCTCTCTAGAATATGCCATAATTCAACAAGGTATGCCATTTTTGCTATAACTTCTTTTATGAGAGGTTCCAAGCAGCGAAACCTGAAGGAATTAAAAAAATTAAACTGAAGAAAATTGTGTACTATTTTTATATCTTTATTCATTACAGGTACATAGTTATGATTGTTTCAAGTTAGGGTTGTTGACTAATCCAAATTTAGTCATGTGAGACCAAAGGAAAGTTTGATGAAAATGATAGTCTCTTGTTGTTAAAATTAAGGAAGGTTTGCAGGTATGTGATCATATACACCAGACCTATTATAGATTTACAAATCATATTTGGATGATGAAATTGATGAGGGCTTTTGGTTCAGGTACATGTTGGGTACATGGTTGAGACAAGTAGTTGATGAGTTGGCACATACATGAGGTGTATATTTGATGACATTGTTACATCTTGATGAGTCACATTTTATGTGTATTTGATGCATGATTGGTACATATTTGGTGCATGGTTGATGCATTCATTGATGGTACAGGTTGGTGCATGGTTGATACACTTGTTTATGGTACATGTTGATTATAGGTTGTTTGAATAGGTTATTGTGACATGTTATTTGTATAGGTCTGGTGCATGGTTGATGCATTTTTTTATGGTACATGTTGAGGTAGAGGTTGATGCATGGTACATGTTGGCACAAGTTATTGGTACAGGTTGTTACAGGTTATTGGTATAGTTTGTTACAGGTTGTTTGGTATAGGTTGATTGGTATAGGTTTACAACAGTATGTCTCACAATGATAGTGTGACAGTGCTTCCATCATTCTACTTCTATGTCAGGGCAGTTGGATGGTTCAAGGACGGGTTGTTGTATCCACCTTTTGGTTGTAGCCGAAGAACATAGGGGGTTGCAGCCTCCTTATAGTTAGAGATTCCCTCAGGTTGTAGCCTAAGAAACTAGGGGGTTGTAGCCTCCTTATAGTTGTAGCCAGAGAATTGGGGATTTAGAGCTTCCTTTAGGTTGTAGCCTGAGAAAATAGGGGGTTTGAGCCTCCTTCTAGTTGCAGTTGGAAAACAAAGGAAGTTGGTGCTTCCAATGAATATAATTCTTAAAGACATAAGAAGAAACAATCTGTGGTTTTGTCCCACTTTGGGTTTCCACGTAAAAACAATGGTGTACTTTGGATCTGTATTATTTCTCATTTTTTCATTTTTTATGCACTCTACAACTATTGGATGATAATTCTACATTGATATAACACTTTAATTTTGTGGTTAAAAGGGATTATTTATCTATTACTGATTTACCCCCCCTCTCAGATCCAACAATTGGTATCAAAGTCAGTTCCTTCAAAAATCATTTTAACCACTGAAAGGTATATCATGGAGAGAAAATACATGTATAAACATGGAATACCACAATTTGATTGAAAAATGTATGCATTCTAGAGAAGAAGGATTAAAACATATATACATGCACATGGATTTGAAATTTGGTAATCTATAGTATATGAATACAAAGAACTGGAATAGTTTTTCCAACAAGTGAAAGAGCAATAAAACTCATTCAAAATAATGCCAAATCCACAAATGCACTTTTTAATGGTCTTGGTGAATCGATATACACCAAAGTTATGCATTATAAATCCACTAAAGATATTTGGGACAAAATTCAAAATATTTATGAAGGAGATTCAAAAGCCAAAGCAACAAAGCTTCAAACTTACAGAGGTCATTTCGAACAACTAAAGATGAAGAAAGATGATAATATTGCATCTTACTTCTTACGATTCGATGAAGCGGTAAATGCAATCATAGGATTGGGAGATTAAATTAAAGAATCTGTAATTGTTCAAAAGGTACTAAGATCTCTTCCTATGAGATTTGATCATAAGATATCAACACTAAAAGAAAGCATAGATCTAGACTCAATAATCATGGATGAACTACATGGAATCTTCACAACATATGAAATGAGAAATGAACAGGAAAATCCAAATATAAAAGAAGCATCTTTGAAAGCATCCAAAAGGTCAAAGCAAAGGGGAAAGAAAAAAGAAAAAGAACATAGCAACAATAGTGTCATCTCTAAAGATGATGAAAAAATGACCAATGTTTCCAAGAGATTGAGAAAGGGAACCAACAACAGATATAAAGGTAAGCTTCCCTTGATTTGTTTTAATTTTGATGGTATTGGTCATTTTGCTAACAAATTTCCTCATAAGAAAAATAAGGGGAATGAAGAAGATTACTCAAATAGAAAACAAACATATAAAGGTAAAGGAATCACAAAGAAAGTTTTCAAGAAAAGTTTATGCACCAAATAAGACAGCTCCTCAACAGATGAAGATAAAGTCAGTGACAGTGAGACATAATTAGTTCTATTCATGGAAGTAGAAGACTCTAATAAATAATACACTGAAAAAGAATATGAAGAGGCAAAAGTTGACTATCGAGAAGAATTGTTCACTGCCATAGAAGTTGTAAGAAGAGAAAAGAGGAAAAAAAAGATGCTACAAGAAGAACTAGTCAAGAAGGAAGACATTCAAGAACTAGAGAAGATCATCACATAATTGAAGGTTCAAATAGAAAAATATAAAAGAATTGAAGCACTCAAAGAACAGTTAAAAGAAAGAGACAGAATCATTGGAAATTTGGAAGTAGAGATTGTTGCATTGAGAAAGGATGTTCAAAAGAAAAATATATAGAGAAACTCAAAAAATTTGGATGGCATTATCAACAGTCAAAGACCTAGTCATGACAAATCCATACTTGGATACAATCAGACAAAAAATGGATCAACCTCCAAAGAAACAAAACATGAAACATATTAAAAAAGTTATGCAGAAACAATCAAAGGGGATAGGAATACCTACAAGGAAGATTACATGGACACTCCTCCACTGAGAAGATTCATATTTTAGAATGAATGACCGACAAAAACAAATAGGCCTCACAAAGAAGAAGGATTCATAAGAGTAACTCTTTTCAAAGGATCTTCAACTCCTAGGTATCAAACTATCTTTTTGGGTTTATGTTATGCATGCAATAATTTTGGACATAAAGTTGTAAATTGCAGAGCTAATAGCAGGAACATAAACAAATTTGAAATTCATACGCAAAATGGTTATCCAAAAAGGACTAGTGAAAAATAGAGAAGAAGATACAATAGGTTTGAATCATTGAGCACTGAAGTGGAATGATACAAGTGAAATAACTTTGGACACATGGCCAAAGATTGTAGAATGACAGTCCCTCATAGAGAACCACAACAGAACAACAGAAGTCACAGACAAGAGCCTCAAAAGAGAAGATGGATAAGAAAGGAGAATCATTATAGAAATGAAGAATTCACACTCACTCTACAAGATAAGCATAATAAGCATGGTTAGTATGTTGACAGCGGTTGTTCAAAACATGAAGAATAGGTGAACAATGACCAGGTCCCAGTGATCGCAAGATTGGAAATAAAATGAGATGAAGAAAATTATACAGAGAAAAGGAAAGATGTCAGATACAAAAATATTTGTAAAATATTTGAAAGAAAATAAGGACAGGTAAATAAGGAACATGTTCAAGATGTTGTACTTTCAGGCACTATAGTGAAAGATGAATCCACACACAGAAAGAAATAAGTCAGAGATCAAAGAGATGATGAATCTACTAATGAAGATGACGATGAATACACTTCAGAGTAGGAATTGTTCTGAGCCATTAGTCTTAGAGACTCCAATATAATATGAATAATAGACGGGGGGAGTATACGTGGTAGCTGAGACAAACCAGAGAACCCTCCTTCTAGCATCTTGCAGAATTTGAGTAGACAGATTCATTGCATTCTATTAGCATAAGTACAATATTTCATGATAGTACAGTGACATATGAGTCAAAATTATGGACAATTGTGTAACAGAGTCTTGAAAAGTATGGACATATATGGACGTGAAATCATCTTTTTTGAATGGGGAACTTGAAGAAAAAGTCTAAATTGAACAACTAGTTCCTAGAGAATGGTACTCTAGACTGGATAAATATCCACAACATGTAGGGTTCAAAAACAGAAGTGCAGACATCAACCTCTACATCAAGAAACTTGCAAAGGATATGCATAATGAATTTGAAATGTCATTACATGGAGAACTATCATTCTTTCTAGGTCTTCAGATACATCAAAGTAACCCAGGAATTTTTATTTCTCAAACTAAGTATATTAGAGAAATGCTAAAGGGGTTCGGAATGGAATATTGCAAATGAGTTACCACTCCTATGCAAACCAGTTGCAAGTTGAGAAAATATAATGATTCAAAGTCTACAGACCAAAGGAAATACAAGTCAATGATTGGTAGCTTACTATATGTGACAACATCCAAACTAGATGTAATGCAGGCAGTTGGACAGGTGGCACAATTTCAAGTAGAACCAAAGAAATCACATGTATTAGCAATGAAGAACATTTTCAGATATCTCAAAGGAACATAGGAGTTTGGATTATGGTATCCAAAAGGAAATGATATATCACTTATTTCCTACACAGATGTAGATTGGGATGGTTGCATTGATGACCGACGAAGCACAAGTGGAGCAATGTTCTACTTGGGTGATTGTTTAGTATCTTGTCTAGAAAGAAATAATCAACATTATCTTTATCTACAACCAAATCAAAGTATATTGCAACAACAAGATGTTTTACTCAGGTTCTATGTATGAAACAGACTTTGACAGATATACAGGTTGAGTATGATGAGCTCATTCCAATCTATTGTGATAATACAAGCGCCATCAGTATCTCAAAGAACCCAGTGATGCACTCCAATACGAAGCACATTCCAATCAAGTTTCAATTTCTACGGGAACAATTTGCAGAGAACAACATCAGAGTTGAATATGTGGGCACAAAATAACAAGTCGCAGAAATATTTACATAATCGCTTCCAAGGGAAGCCTTTGAGTATCTTCGCCAAATACTCAGAATAATTTATACTCCAAAATGAATTATTTTGAATTCTTATCTTATATGTCTTATATTTACATGAGGAAGCACGATAAAGAGGATAGTTCAGGTTGGGAGATTAGTTTCAAGAAGAGTTCAATTAGGGTGAGCAACCCCGGATGGAAAGATACATTTGTCGTTGATAACAAAGGGGAGAGATTTATCAGATGAAAAGGTAAATTCTTGGAGAAAGAGCACATATGCATGGTTATAGGAGGAGCAATGGTCACATGGGGAGCATGAGTGATATGAATTCAATATTGCATCAAAGTGTTTTAATCAATGGTAAAGGGGGATATTGTTGATTATTTGGGTTGGTTTTCATTGATGTCAACCCTTGAAGAAAGTTCGGTAGCGAATTCTGGTAGCACAATGGTTTAGGTAATGGACCCAAGTTTGTTTTATGGATAATAGTATGAGTTTTGATATATTTGTAGGTATTACTATTCTTTATGGATAGTACATTTCATGCCATTTTCGGTGGTATGTGGAACATCGCATAACTCCTCACGGTTAGAGATTTATGGCCACGTGAAGTTGGAGAACCCTCATGAGTCATCTAGAAGCCCCAAAAGGTCAAAGTAGTCAAAGTGTTTGTAAAGAAGAAATTATTTAAATAATAAAGTGAATGTATGAGTGTACTATAAGTCAAAGAGGATGCAAAAGAAATTATTTAAATAATAAAATTAATGGAGAACTTACTAATTATGGAAAGTGGTTAAGTTAAGTGGACAAGTGGTTATAAGTGGGTCAACCTTGAAATAAGGAAAGTGGTTTAAGAGATTTTAGAAGGTAAATAATAAAGTGAACTCATGAGTGTACTATAAGTCAAAGTAGATAATTTTTTATTTATTTAAAGAATAAAGTTAATGGAGAAATTATTAAGTATACAAGTGGTTAGAAGTGGGTTAGCTCTAAAATAAGGAAAATGGTTTAAGATGGTTAGAAAGTGACCCCTTGATGAAGCTACATAAAAGGATAAATAAGAGACAAGGGTCTCTCATTTTAATCACACTTGATCATATTGAATATATACAAGTGACTCAGGTAACCAAAGGATATCTAAGGTGATTTTTAGAGGGAAGGTGAAGTAAAGAAGGCCAAAATTCAAGGGAGGATAAATTCTTTTGATGATTCTTTGTAAGGTATGTTATTTACACATCATCTCACCATTTTCGTAATAATTTTTTTTCTAGAATGATTCAGACCGCGAAATTGGGAGGTTGTTGAGGAAACATATCCAAGTAGTTGTGATAAAAATTCTATCATTGTATTTTTGGAGTTACACTCTGTCAAAAATAGGGTTTGTGGCTAGTCATGAAACTAGTCTAAAACATGTGTTTCAGGTAAAAACTTCATAACTTATTCATAACAGATCCAAATTTAGTAAGACCAAATGTATTGGTTAGAGTACAGTCTTTAGTATTCTATGTACAATTTTTAGATCCATACACCAAATATTCTGGGTGTGGCATGCTCTACAAGTTTGCTCTCTAGAATAAGCCAGAATTCAACAAGGTATGTTATTTTTTCTATAACTCATTTTCTGAGAGGTTCCAAGTAGTGAAACATGGAGGAATTGCATTAAATACATTGAAGAACATTGAGCACTATTTTCAGATCTTTATTCATTATAGGTACATCGTTATGATTATTTCAAGTTAAGGTTGTTGACTAAAGAAAAATTAGTCATGTGAGACTAAAGTAAAGTTTGATGAAAATGCTAGTATCTTGTTGCTAAAATTAAGGAAGGTTTGCAGGTATGTGATCATATACACCGAGTCTATTACAAAGTTACAAATCATATTTGAATGATGAAATTGATGAGGGATTTTGGTTGAGGTACATGTTGGTTACATGGTTGAGACAAGTAGTTGATGAGTTGGCACATACATGAGGTGTATAGTTGATGATGTTGGTACATCTTGATGATTCATAGTTTATGTGTATTTGATGCATGATTGGTACATATTTCGTGCATGGTTGATGCACTAGTTGATGGTAAAGGTTGAGGTACAAGTTGGTGCATGGTTGATGCACTTGTTTATGGTACGTGTTGATTACAGCTTGTTTGGACAGGTTATTTGTACATGTTTGATGCAGGGATGATGCATTTGTTTATGGTACAAGTTGAGGTACAAGTTGATGTATGGTACACATTGGCAGAGGTTATTGGTACGTACAGGTTGTTTGGCGCATGTTGATTTATACAGGTTTACAACAGTATATCTCACAGTGATAGTGTGGAAATGGTTATATCATTCTACTTCTACGTCAGGGCAGTTGGATGGGGCAAGGACATGTGGTTCTAGCCACCTTTTGGTTTTAGTTGGAGAACATAGGGGCTTGTATCCTACTCCTGGTTGTAGCTAGAGAATTGGGGAGTTGGAGATTCCCTAAGGTTGTAGCCTCCTTTTGGTTGTAGCAAGAGAATTGGGGAGTTGGAGCTTCCTTGAGGTTGTATCCTGAGAAACTAAGAGGTTTGAGCCTCCTTCCAATTATAGCTAGAAAACAAAGGAGGTTGGTGCTTCCAATGAATGTAATTCTTAAATACATATTAGAAAAAACATTCTGCTACATTGATATAACACTTTCATTTTGTGGTTAAAAAGGATTATTTCTCTATTACTGATTCACCCCCACCCCCCCTCTCAGTAATCCAACAAGTTTTAATAACTATTAATCCATTCTTGCTTCCTTAACCTCTCCCACAACTCAAACCTATAGAAATTTATGATTTTTCACATTCTCTTCACATTTATGAGTTATATATGTCCTACCCATTCCCTCTATGTGTAACCTTGTTTCGTGACAATTCCCTCTCTTCACATTTATGAGGTATAGATGTCCTATCCATTCCCTCTATGCGTAACTTTGTTTCTTGTTCCCCCCTACACTTTCACCCATCATGTGCATTGGACCTTAGGCCCCCCCTTTAAGTATAGATTTGGCGGCCTCTAAAAATCATGATCCTCCCTTGATAAATCTATCACCTACTTCACTTCCTACTCTCTAGTACCTGGAAAAACCCACTTAAAGTCCAATTCCATTCTTACAAAGTGGCACCATAGTAGTTTCAAGTTGTTCTCCTCACTCAATCCTATTGTACTCTTCATGAACATCTATTTTGATGATGAAATCCAAGTAAGAAAGTCGGAATATGTCTCCTATATTAGGTAATATATTCATTGCGCATGATATTTTATATCAATGTATATGTATAATAACAAGTCTTTACCGAAGTCCCAATCTACTTGGAAACCATTTTTAAAGTACCATCTAAGTTGTTAAATAGTGACAACCACATTTTGAAGTATATGGATATCACTATCCTTGGTATCATCATTCAAAGCATCATTGTCTTTACAGATACACATCTATTGGCAATGATGGATTCCTTAGAAGCTCTAGATGATTCACTAAAAACATCTAATTTGCTTTCTAACATGCCCAAATCTAGCAATGTTGAGGTACTTACACAACATCTACTCAACTACATGATGAACATTAATTGTTGTCACTATCACTCAAAAATAACATTTTGATGCATCGATCTTGTAGAACACTTCATCCCAAGAAATCATTATTGATTTATCAAAGAGGTTTTAAAGCATGCTAGCTCATTCAAGAGATAATGTTGTCATGGGTTATGATCCAATCACCATCATGAACCTCTATGTTTTTTCTATCATATCAAAGTGGGTATATTCCCATCATGACATTACTTAATTAATGAATTCTCCATCTTGCCTTTCATAGGCTAGGGTTAGGTGATGATATCGCTCAATATATGATGTCATTAGTTGCGAGACGTGAAGACATTACGGTAGACAAGAGATTTTCTTTTTTACTTCTACGTTCTCATCTCTAGAAAAAGGAGCGAGGCCTTATATGCACAATTTTGTGCCTATCATATTCCATGTTGGGAAAGGTCGTGTTTTAAAACCAGGAAAGCATTTAAAGTATAGGGTGCTATTCCAAAATGCCGCAAGGTGTGGCGAAGCTAAGTGCAAACGTCTGTAGTTTGTTCCCTTGCAATAAGATCCCAAGAATGTTTGTTGGTAATGAAATAGGTGCAAGAGGTCAATCATGCTGGGAGGAAATGATGAAAACAGAGCATACTTCGTCACAGAATTGTAGAAATGGATGGATTTGGAACAACTGTTGTCGTAGTTCTTCCACGATCCACCAGTTTTGATATAGTTGCTAAAACACTCCTCCTACCTAGTTGATTTATCTGCCAAATTTCCATTGAGCAATCAGATATAAAAGGCACGGAATAAATATTTTTGTGACCCTTACAAAATCTAAGCTTGCGCAAGTACTGGACATTCCAAACATTAATGGACACATTTTCCAGCCCTAGATTGCACATTGGTTAGTTCTTGAAAGCAGAGGTACAACAGTCGGATATCTAGTGGCTTCCAAACAAACAAGTTGCATTCAGTTCATGATTAACTTTCCTTCTGACCTGCTACCAGATGCATTTTCTTTGCCAACCTGTTTTGTCTTCCACACAGAACCACACCAGTGAGTTCTTGGGTTAAACTTGACTCGTAAGAGTCAATGAGTTAAATCTAATTTAGATGGTTAAACTTGACCCAGTAAGAGTCAGTCAATCAATTAAATCCAATTCAGCTAAAGAGTATGATTTTGGGGGCCATGGTTCCCATGGATTGCATTAATGAATCTAGATAAACAGTCTAGTTTTTGGTTTCATGGTTTTGGTAACATGTGATATTGTGCTTATGGATTGTAAAGATTGAGTATCTCCATTGAGTAAAGTTTTTTTTCTTCAGTTTTTACTACATTTCATCAAGAAAAGAAAGATATCTAGATTCGTTTTTTAATAAAATTTTCAAAATAAATGATATTATCATTTGATGAAGAGCTTCCATAAAAAATTTCCAAAATAAATCAGTGTCATGTGCAGAAAATATTATTAATTTCTCTTTATTCCTCATATAAACATTATACCACCGATCATCTAGACTCTGCCACAATTTCTCTTTCATTTCATGGCAGCAAACCCAAGGTCAATGAATTGCAATGCATCAATAATGTTGTGAATAAAAGACTTTACATCGTACATGACTTGCATACCTATTTTTTTCAATTCTCAATTGAATTGAATATGGCATTACTAAAACATGATAAAATAATATATCTTGGGTACCATCACAGTGCAAATAATAGAATTCAATTTCAAACAAAAACAAAATTAAGTTTTCTTCTCATTAAATTAGAAGAGCTTATTCCTAGCTTTCTAGAGAGTTAGATATTCCTGAGATAGTTTCTATAGATAAATAAGAATAATTCCTTCTAAGACAAAGAAGAATACAATACTAATACTCCTTTTGTCTTGTTTTTATTTTACATTGTATTATTAGTGATCATAAATGTTAATGTTATTGTGCCTTCTAAATATAATCTTGTGACTATTCCAGATTTTGATCTCTAGTGAATCAGTTGTGATAGCACTAGTCTCATTAATAAAATCTGTATATAAGTTGACCTACCTTACTCTAGTCCACTCTTCTCATATGTTTTGATATCGAGTAAATTTGTCATGTTCGGATCTCTCTTTGTGATGAAACTACGTAACGAAATTATTTTCCATTAAATCATATGTTTTGATATCGAGTAAATTTGTCATGTTCGGATCTCTCTTTGTGATGAAACTACGTAACGAAATTATTTTCCATTAAATCTTATTGAGTAAGATTAACATTTTCTAAATGATCATAAAGTTTGTCTTAAACTCTCTTGTCAGTCAAGATTGCTTTGCTGGGAACCTACTTTCATACATAATAATAATAAAAAATAGATACCTATACGTTCATAGATAAATAGTAGAGTAGAAGTTTTTTTTGTTTGATTTGAGTGGTTAAGTTTGTATAATCAAAGTGTTCTAGGGTTTTTTCATCATATTGAATCAAACAATTTAAACAAAAAAAATAATAATAAAAAAAAATAGATACCTATATTGTCCATAGATAAATCATACACTATACAACAACAGGTTGTATTACATCATAGTTATATTGGAAAAAAAATAGCAGGGTAGAAGCTTTTGTTTGATTTAAGTGGCTATGTTTGTATAATCAGAGTACTTTAGGGTTTTTCACCATGTTGAATCCAGCAATTTAAACAACAAAAAATCGCTGTTTTGTCCAATAGCTATATCAAAGTGGAAAAAAAAAGATATAATGATCTAAACGTTCTAGTTTTTTTTCAGTGGATTTTTCATTTGATTTTGCCCAAAATTCAATGAAAAATGATTAGATCTACAAATTTACTAAGTTTATATAATTCAAATGCCTAAATTTTGAGCACGTTGAAATAAAATATAAAACGTTTGGCCAAAGCCCAGAAAAAAATAGATACCAATGTCACATAGATAATACGTTCAACAATACGAACGCGATACAATACGTTTTGCATATCAAAAGGCACGCCATGATTTTAGTTCTTGGCTTCTAAAATAGCCTAGATAACAGCCGCAAACCAGAAAGACACTTTGAAACCAGGAATACAGTATGTGTTATGGGACTTGAGAATATCCAATTGCACCCAACGTACAGGTAACCCTGCCTACAGGGTTAATATAGATCCGCTAATTTCTTGAACTTTTTTAAGCTTTTAGTTGATTTATGTACCTTGGGCTTCTTACTCGTTGACTTGGCCTTCTTACTCGTTGATTGTGGATCCGCCTTACGCTTTTGATTCTCTTCATTTTCATACTTGATGTTGAAAAAAGAAGCACCGACAGTCGGTCCAAGGGCATTATATTCAGCAAAAGCTCTATTACTGAAGTTATCCCGTGAGTTGGGCACAAAGACGAAAAACCACTCGACCTTGTACAATGTCAAAACTATCTTGTGTGCACCCGGTCTTGGAGGTTCATAAGCAAGGAGCTCCTCCCATATAAAAAATTCTAATATCGTAGCACAAAGAAACAAAACATATTCATCCAGGTTAACATTACTGTGCGAATTCGATTTGTCTATATCAAAGAAAAAAACACAACCATCATACCTTCTTCGTCGTCATCAATGAAAAACTGAATTACCCTGCAGTACAACGTAGCTATTAATACTATTGTAAAAGTATTTATCAGAAAGTAGTTCCGAGTTGAGTTGACGAGGATTATAGCATACCAGTCCAGATACTCGCCACCAGCAGCATCGAGATCTGTCATAACCTAAATAATACAAATTTCAATTGCAGAACATATAAATAATACAAATTTCAATTGGATTTATTAACAGCTAAATAATACAAACTTCAATTGCAGAACATATAAATTGGTGTGCAACATATCGACGAAAATAGGAATCAAACATACCAGTGTTACTAATTCGCGATTCTTGAATGTTTCAAGGAAGTCGACAGTATCGGTATAGTATTCAAGCTCCGTAGGTGCGTGTTCCACTTCAGCACGCGTTACTTCATCACCTAAGCTGATTCGCTTATCTCTGTAGAATGCAGTCAACTCCATTAAAGGATTGAAATCGTCGACAACTTGTCCGATAACTCCCGACTCCACCAGCTTCCGCTTTATGTCCTCCATTCTTTGTCCAACTTAATGCCGGAAGATACTCAATCTGCAAGAGAAAGCAATGAAAACACCGATCGATCTCTAAATCTTCTGTTACATAATGCAATATATATATATATATATATATATATATATATATATGGAGTAAGGAAACCGGATTATATGGAGAAATTTTACGGCCACGTCAATAGGGATTTACAATATGTTCAATTGGAAGGTTTCATCTTCAGGTTTTCAATCTATTATCAAAATAAAATAATATATTTCAGTAAATAAGTAATGTTATTAGTTAAAAAGAAATAATATAATAATAAGATGTATTTATAACCGTTTATATTATTTAATAAAAAATATAATATTAATTAATAAATTTAAGAAAAATAATATAAATATATTAAATAATTAATACATAATAAATAAATTAACTAGTTAGTTAAAAGGAAATAATATAATAATAAGAGGTAGTGGATCTCTAATATAAATATTAAAATAGAACGGTTTATATTATTTAATAAAAAATATAATATTAATTAATAAATTTAAAAAAATTAATATAAATAATATAAATAATTAATACATAATAAATAAATTAACTAATTAGTTAAAAGGAAATAATATAATAATAAGAGTTAGTGGATCTCTAATATAAATATTAATGAGAAAATATAAATAGAACCGTTTATATTATTTAATAAAAAATATAATATTAATTAATAAATTTAAGAAAAATAATATAAATATATTAAATAATTAATACATAATAAATAAATTAACTAGTTAGTTAAAAGGAAATAATATAATAATAAGAGGTAGTGGATCTCTAATATAAATATTAATGAGAAAACATAAATAGAACGGTTTATATTATTTAATAAAAAATATAATATTAATTAATAAATTTAAGAAAAACAATATAAATATATTAAATAATTAATACATAATAAATAAATCAACTAGTTAGTTAAAAGGAAATAATATAATAATAAGGGGTAGTGGATCTCTAATAAATATAATGAGAAAACATAAATAGAATTGTTTCTATTATTTAATAAAAAAATATAATATTAACTAATAAATTTAAGAAAAATAATATAAATATATTAAATAATTAATACATAATAAAAAATCAACTAATTAATTAAAAGGAAATAATATAATAATAAGGGGTAGTGGGCATCATCTTTCTCTAATAAATATTAATGAGAAAACATAAATAGAGTCTCTAATAAATATTAATGAGAAAACATAAATAGAGTAGTATCATTGTATTGTATTTCATATATTGTATGTGTTGTTTTGTAACCATTATTAGATATTTAATTAAAAAATATAATATTATTTAATGAATTTAGAAAAGATAATATAGTTGCATTAAATCATTAATACATAATAAATAAACCAACTAGGTAGTTAAAAGGAAATAGTATAATAATAAGGGGTAGTTGGTATCGCATTTCTCTAATAAATTTCGATGAGAAAACATAAATAGAGGAGTATCATTGTATTCAATATATTGTATGTGTTGTTTTATAACAATTATTAGATATATAATTGTGGGTCTAATGGTTAAGAACATATATTTTCTCTTAAGTGGTCACAAGTTCAATCTAGAGGGGGATAGAGTTTGTATACCTTCATAAAATTTAGTAGTCAAATTGTTGCGTAGAGGGGGTTCCTTGTCCCACAAACAAGGGGTCTCATACACCATCTTGGTGTCTAGCATAGTTGTGATCTTAAAATTAGATTATTATTATTATAATAAAAAACATAAGATATTGAAAATCACAATAGGATCAATAATATTCATTTTCATCTTTCATTTTCTCTATATTTTGATGGTATCATTTTATTAAAATAAAATATGTGATAAAATTAATATCTAATTTTTTTTTGTAATCTTTTTGTTAAAGTGGGATGAATTTTTTTCAATTCATGCATGTGTAATAGTTATATGAAGTTAATTACAATGTTTATTAATAATATAAATGTAACGACTTGGGAATGAAATGAATTGTGTTCGAATTTTAAAATATGTTAAAGTGAACGATGTACTCAATATCAAAAGATTATATTTAAACTTTATAACATAATGAATTAGTTAAAAATATAACAAAATTACTGATTTTAAACATCATATTAAGACTTTGTAAGATGAGAAATTAGTTAAAGAATAGTGAAATGACGTTGTCTAACTCTTCTACGTTTTGGGTTTTTTTTTTGGAATCGAGTGACATAAATCTGCACAAAATCACTATTTTATGTAATTTAAAATCCTTTTTGAATGTAGAAATGTTAGCGACCTAACCTCCCTAACCCCTTACATAGGTAGAATAGTTTAATTCCATGTAAAAAAGGAAAATATTAATAAGGCCTAGAAATAAGAAAGAAAAAGTCAAATGTAAGAGGACCTAATAGAAGCTTATGCTTCTAGAAGGATCTTCCTCTAGATTTTTCTTTTGGATAGATAGATTTAGTATAAATAGGAGTAGTGGGTATGATAAAACTTGTCTTGGATATTATTGTAATAGAGCTCTTCTCTACAAGAGGTTGCCCCCTCGAAGAGTAAGTGAACATTGCTATCAGTAATCCAAGTGTTCTTTCTGGTGTCATTCCGGTATTGTTATGGTTATATAATTGTTTCTCTTCCATTTCTAGCTAAAATATTTATGTTCTGCATACTATTTTATATATGGAATACTACAAGTGGTATCAAAGCACCTTCATTGACAGAAAATTATGGGTTAAAATTTTTCAGGGTAGAGACGTATTCTGACGTCTTCAAGCTATAGAGATTTGTCATTACACGCATAAACCCGTGGTCGGGAAGTCATACACAGAAGAAATACAAGTTGTACTTAAGTGCACATATGTTTTCCACCCTTGTACCCCTTTTTGGCACCCCTTTGAGTGGTAGCGCATCAGACAACACCTGTATACAGATCGACCTAGATCTCCTGAAGCCCTGCATAGATAAACTGATTGGTCACCCCACTGTTATAGTGCCACCAAGAACAACACTTGGGAAGATACTCTCTAGTACCTAGGTAGTCGGGTAGTGAGACTAAGGGTACGGTCTAGCCTTCTTAGTTGGTGCATGCATATGAAAGAGATATAGCACAGGGAAAACCCTTGTTTGTAGAAACTTTGAATATCCTACCCATGGGGACGGAAACAAAAAATAGAACACACAATATCTATTTCCGCAAAACTGTGCCTTCTACATTCTAGTTGTGAAATTAATACATATTTCTTCATGTTAAGGATTTGGGAATTTTTTCACCGCAATATTATTCAGGCTGGAGTATAACTTCGCAGGAGTAAAAAAAAAAAAAAAACTATAGTGGTCCCGCCGACACACTTGTTTGGGACCTATCCCACTTGGTTCCTCTCTTCGCCCCAATTCTAGTGATACCTATCACTTTTAACAAAAAAAAAATGTGGACCCAACCCTTCTTCAACACCCTTATTTCGCTCATATCCCTTTCGATCACCCCTTTTGATCGCCCTTTTCTCCCTGATTGTAGTGGTACCTATCATTTGAAACCCTTCTTCCCGATGGTCCCATCCACCCCTCCAGACCCCTTTTGTTTCCCCTATACCATTTTCCAGCTCATTTGTCCAAATAAATACCACATGAGCCCAAGAACTCAATGCCTTGATTCCTGACACCCACAAGAACCAGGAAGACATCAAGACTATCAGTGTGAACCTTATCTCAATCAATTCATCTATCGAGATCCTCAAGGAACAATGTTCCCACATAAAATACTTCAAAGACCTCAAAGAAAACTTATTGGGCTATTCCTAGCACCCATTCTCTTCTGAACAACCATCTTATCAGGATGACCATGACTCTTCCAAATATCAAGGTCCTCATATGACCCACTTTTCTTGAGACCGTCTCCCTCCCATAATTGAGGTAAACAAATTTGATGGATGAGATCCTATAGGCTGGGTTACCCAAATGAAACATTATTTCTCTTTGCATGGAATTACTAAAGATTTAGCCAATCTTCGTTATGGTGTCCTACATCTAGACCTGGAATGACGGAAATGGTGGAAATGGAAAAAAAAGGCATGCTAAGGGTATGTTTCTTGGACACGGTTTGTGGACGAACTTTATGACAACTTTGACATTGACACCCACCATTTAGGCCATTTGACCAAGTTAAAGTAGTCTGGGATAATGGAAGACTTTATTTCCTCATTTGAGAACTTGTCTTTTAGAACGAAGGGCATGTCATATCCTTTCTATAGGGAATGATTTATCATCTTCCTCAAATATGAAATTCATTCCCATGTTCTCATGAAACACCCCCAAAATTGGTTTGAAGTTACTCAACGAGCCAAGGAATCACAACATATTGTATCCTTCCTAAACCACAAACCCTCTTTTCCTCCTCTTCCTAAACCCACCAATTTCTCCCCTCCTGCAACACCCCTGAAGATCCAAAAATTAACTAGGGTTGAAATGGTTAAATTCCAACTCAAGGTTCTTTGTTATAATTGTGATGGCAAATATTTTTGGGGGAATAATTGTAAGGAAAAAAATATTTTTAAGGATGTGACTAAGGATCTTTTTTCAAGAAGATGTTTTTGATCAACCAGACATTTACCCCATGATTTCAATTAATTTTCTCACTAGCTTCTATGCTCCCCAGACTCTCAAATTAATGATCAAAAATAGGAAATTCATCATCCTTGTTAATAGTGGTAGCACCCATAACTTTATTCATCACTGCATTTCCCAAGAAGTCAATTGTTCAATATGTTCCATCAATAGTTTTAAAATCATGATTTCCAATGGTGGTTCCATGAAATGTGGGGGGCGATGTGGAAATGTGTGACTCCAAATTGGTCAATATCACCTAAAATCCAATATGTTTTCGATAGACATGGGTGGTTGTGACATTGTTCTTGGTACTGAATGGTTATGCACTCTAGGCCCCATTCTGATGGATTTTAAGGACTTAATCATGCAATTTCAACTGGAGGGATAACAATATAAGTTCCAAGGCATCACAACAGGCTCTCTTGAGATCATCATTTACCTTCGCATAAAAAAGATCCTCCGAAAAGGTCATTCATGAATTATATCCCAACTCCACTCCATTCATTCTATTGAGACGTCTTTTGTGCATCCTGAACTCCAATCTATCATCTTGCAGCTTAGACTCCACCACTTCAATATTCACATTACTAGGAGTCTCCAATCCAAATTTATTAGAACAATATATGAAGCTTCTATGCTACAGGTTCATCATCCTAAATTATAACATATTCCTATTGGCCTGTAGCTTCATCATGACTTTGCAACTCTGTAAATCCTGTGAGTATGATCTCTATGATTTCTTCATTCACCTATTTTTTTTTTCTTTATTTCTTCTCCAAACCTTATTGTATCTTATATCTGCGTTTTCCTTCAGAGAGGACTTCATCATGCTTCTACAATCATGATATATATGTATGTTATCACAAAAAAAGTGTTTATAGCAATATAGATAATGGATGAAGAAACAACAAACATAGATACAACATACTCCTAATATTTACAGAATGAACTCTAGCAAGATGACCAAAACTATACAAAAAACCCATAAAGTTGTCGACACTTCCAACAAAGCCAACGCGCACACATTTGCGGAGGCTAGAACAACTCCAAATGTGCACAATGCATGGTTTGCATGAATTTCCATGAAGAAACCCACATGGATGCAGAAATGACACCTTTATGAATTTGGTCGAGCCTCAATGACTTCCAACATGATGTAATTCAAGACATGACCCCAAGATCGACCCAAAATCTCGCCTTATGATGACTCAAAAGATGGGATTTACCCCAAAGGGTACTCCCATTCACACTTGAATAAATTTATCAAATTCCTTGTTATAATTCTATAAATAGATGGCCATGGTATAAAAAAATAGAATAATTTCATTGTAATGTTGTGTTGTTCATATACTCTTGGAGAAACCACTTTGTTCTCTTGAGAATAGCTTGGGAAAGTATAGCATAAGGAAATATTTTCTCCTCTTGGAAGGATTTTACAAAGATTTCTTCATCATTGTCAATTTGGAATAGGAGAGTAGAAGTGTCCTCTCTAGGTGTTATCGATCTTGAGAGGGCCGAGATTAAGACATAGTCTTTGATCTATTCTCTTATCATCTTTGCGGGTGGATCTTCATCTTCAACTGCATGGGCATGGTGCCTCTTATGTTTCCTCTTGTACTCTTCTTGTCTAGCTGGAAAAAAATTCACATTGTGTCCCATATTGTTACAATGGTAGCATTGTACAGATGAGTAATCTCTTTCCTTTCATTATCCTTTCTTCTGAAATCTCCTTGGATGAGATTCTTTATCATTGAATTTGTTTGGGGGTTGAGACTCTTTATAAGTCTCTTTTTGGATGTAGGACTTCTTCCTTCCTACTTTGGTGTGAATAGCTAGGGCTTGATCATCATCTTTTGCTAGTAATGCTTCACGGTTAGCTACTCTTGTCTCTTCTTGAATGCATTCTTCCCATAGACCATCAAACATTAGTTTCTTCGTTCTGGCACAAATCGTTTGTATGAATGCATCCCAAGGTCTTGTGAGGCCATTTAGGGTCATCATTATAAGTTCATATTCTTCTATAGTATCTCCGATTTCTTCTCATTGTTCTTTGAATTGGGATATTCTGGAGAAATATTCTTTGATTGATTCTCCCTTCTGCATTAATGTATTCTTGAGATGAGTTCTAAGATTCATCTTCCAATTTATATTCTTTCTTTCATATAGTATATTTATGGCATCAAACATTTATTTTAGAGTCTTGTTTGATGAAACATAAGGAATCAAGTGATATTTGACTGAATTTGCAATGATTCTTTTGGCCCTGATTGTGTCGTTTTGGTGCTTTGTTTTTCCTGTAGCATCATCGAGCTTCACCACTTCTTCTTTGATGTATTTTGCTAATTCATTCTCTTCAAGAATGAGGCCAATCCTATACTTCCAGGCACAAAGTTTTTCCACACCTTCTATCTTGTCAACAAGCTTAACGCTTGCAGACATCTTTTACCTCAAGCTAGGAAAAATGTCCAAAAAATGAAAGTGTTGAAAATCAAATTCTAAACTTACCAGGAGGTGCGTTTGGCTGAGGCGAGTATCCTGGTGTGCTTGGATCCGAGAAAATCCAACTTTTACCCATCTAAACTTGATCTATGGATTTTTGGACTGGTGCTTCTGGTTTTTTGGTACCTCTGGTACTCTGGTACTTCTCGTACTTCTGGTACTCTGGTTTTCTGGTACTTCTCGTACTTTGTTAAACTAGGGTTTCACTTTCCGGGAGATCTAGCCACTGAAAATTTGGACTGAAGGTGCCAAAATGATCCTTGAGGGAGGGCACACTTTTCTATATTGTTTTAGGGATGAAATACCTCAATAACAAAAATCAATAATTTGCATGTACAACAACAGTGGCATTTTTCACTTTTCTCTTGTGAAAGATGCTCTCTTCATATTGGCTCTAATACCATGTTAATGTTTAAGCCATTATTATAGTTCTTTTCATTTTAATAGATAACAATAGCATAATATAGAATCACTAAGAAATATACAATCACAAGAGACACATCATTTATCCTGGGAACCCTGTTGAGGAAGAAAACCTAGCAAAACTTCCTTATTATAGATAGTCAATACAATGTTAAGAGATAACTCAAACAAATACAGAAAGTTCTCTCCCAAAGATGCGCCTCTCTCTCTCTCTCTTCTCCAACTACAGCTCCGAAACTTGTCTCTTAATGAACAAGTGAGTGTGTTTCTAAGTGAGGTGCTAGCCTCCTTATTTATACAAATATGGCACGTGTGAAAGTGTCTTTTCACTAGCAGGGCCGACTTCTTCTTCTGGGTGGTTATAACCACCTTTATTATATTATGGGGCCTCTTTGATATATTTTGGGGCCGACTTATTCTTTTTCCTATTACAATTACATTATGACCAATCTGTAAAAGGTGATTTGGTCTTTTACAATAGCAGACATGATCAATCCACAATGGGGATTGATCCAATGAATAATATATCAAATAATAATCAAAATACACTTTGCAGTTACATTATTTCAACATTGATGAGGGTAGGAGAGCCAATGGCTTTCCAACAAGTGATGGACATGACGCAAGTCGAGGCTCCTTTGTCAATACCAGTTCTACAAATGTTCTTGTTTTCAAGAACAACTTGGATTTGGAATGCTAATTGAGGAGGAAGCCTTGGAACGTGATCTTCCAAGTCAAAGATTATGAGATTAGTATCCGTGGGATCAATTCCACCGATGGCCTTTAGCAATGTCTTCCGTTGCGCTAGGAAACTTTGAAGCACTTCGAGAGCTGACATCCCAGAGGCTGCTTGTGAAAGATCTTCTACAATGTTGTAGTTTTGTGTAGCACGAGTGTAAGGGTTAAATACAGACTTTCGAACAATTCCCTTGGGAGGAGGGCGAAGAACTGTATCGAGACTCGGTCTTTTGAGATGAAGAGGACCGTTGAGAGGTGAAGTTGGGAGTGAAGGTTGAACCAACGAAGGTGGTATATCATCAACTTTTTATTTTAACTGAGATTAATCCTTGGCTCGAGTTACGACTGCAACTTCATTCTTTTTAGAGTCAGCGGTACACATAAGGACATATGATGAAGTATAAGGGGTAGCTTGGTCATGAATGACCAATTGGGATTGTTTTTTAGAAGGGAAAGGTTTTGAAAAAATGATAGGTGTATACGATTTCCCGTTTCCTTGAAGGAACTTAGTAACCTCAGAACGTCTTCTTTGTAATGGTCATCACCACAGATAAGGAAAGGGTAACGAGGCTTATGTTTGTCTTTCTCATCAACGGTTTGTGTTTTGGATTTATCAGATTGTGGATTATTATTCTTGTCCTCCTTATTGTTATCCTTTCCTTTCTTTTTATTTGTATTTCTCCTAGTAGGCATGGATTGAACGGAATTAGCTTTAGCAGTATTACCGATGGCAGGATTAGGAGTAGGAGTACTTTGTGCATTGGAATTATTATATTTGGGACTGGTGTGACTGGCAGGAAAACATTGGGTCTCAATGTGGAAGGTACCGATAACACCATCAACAACATGATATGATGCTCAAGGTTTTGGGGTAGGGTTTGTGGAAGAACGAGGAGCATCGAGGATCAAATCGTAAAGTGTTCTTGTTTGCGAATAAACGAGATCACGATATTGAGCACGACTAATCGCCTTCTCTTCAGTGACAACACCACCCATGGAGACATCATGAGCAATGGGTCCAGTGAGTGATTTGGTAAGCCACTCAGCTAATAGTTGATTAGAAAGAGGAACTTTGATTAAATGTCTTCTCCTCCTTGACTCATGGATGTGATCAGAAATATGAGTGGACGAGGATTGCTTGAAAGAACTCAAAATTTTGGTTCATGTCTCGTATCGAATTGGCAACTAGTAATGTGTCAGAAAGTCCATGGCTAGGGTGTTAAATTCATTGAAGAAATCTCAACGTTACTTGATGTACCATTTTGTTTCCGAACCTGTGAGAATTCGTTGGAAAAGTCGCAGTCTAATGGAGTCATCCATCAAGGAGTTCAATGAACACCACAGATGAAAAGTCATAACATAATTATTAGGATATTCTCCTGCTCGACCATCAAATTTAGGAATGTCGGATGGTAACTTGGCCAGTATGAAGGACCAATGAGGAGAATTTAATATAGGATCATTCAGAATCCTAGACAGATCAGGTAAATCTAAAGTTGCCACGAAAGACAACTGTCAGTTCACTTGTGGAAACTAGTAGTTTTGAGGAGGAAGTCCCGTAGGTATACTAGTAGGACCGTAAGCAGTTTGAAAATAATTAGACAATACTGACAGACTCGATTGTGGAGGGTTTTGGGACATATAGCCTGCAAGTTTGGGTTGGGTAGAGGTGTTCCCTTGGTAAGGGGAACTATATTGAATGCCTTGACCCCAAGTGGGATTCAACGAGCCTGGATACAGTTGGTTGAAGTTAGGGGGTACAAAAGAGTTAACTTGAGGATTTTTCCCCCATACGGTTGTGGATTTCCTTGGAAATTAAGGGTCCAAAGTTTAGATTGTGGTTGAGGTGCATTCTGTCCATATAGTGGGTTATGGACTCCAACCCGAGGTTGAACTCGAATTTGAGGTTGTGCCCCAACTTGATAATGACCTTCAACAGGAATCTAGTAACCAGAAGTGAACGAATGACTATTGCCTCCAACTGGATTGGAGCCACTAGAGCCATATCCTCCAAAAAGAGGTGGAGGAGGAACATAAATCCCTCCCGAGAGAACCTGGGCAGGTGTAGGAACAAATCCAACAACAACATTATACCTAGGAGGAACAAAAAGTCAAGATGGAACCTGGGTAGGGATAGAAATAGAAGAATTCAGAGCTCTACACCCAGGGGGAAGTGATGGATTTGTTCTATATGGAAGTAGTGTCCAAATCAGAGCTTGGGATATAACCACATTTTCGGTATGAATCATGGTAACTTGTGATACCATAGTAGAATGAGCAATCTAAAGAGTAGGGATCGAGTGAGAACCAATCAATATTTGGTATGAAATGGTGGTGACACTACTAGTAGTACCAGTGAAATGGTTCAAAGGTACTGTGTATGTGACGAACGTCTCAGGAACTTGCGATACTATAGGTTGATCGGGACTCGCTCCTAGCTTACCGTACAGATCATGTACTGTCAAAGGGATAGAACTAGGTTTAGAAGTTTCGAAAGTGTGAGACATGGTCCTAAAAGATTCACTATGAAAATGTGGGTCCTCTACCCCAGATACTGCGTTAGGTCCAGTAGGTATTTAAAAAATTTCGTCAGCAACAATTTCTCTTGATGAGTTCATCTGGAGCATACATGGATTTCGTACAACACTCAATTCCAGATTGATAGGGAGGATAAAAGCCTCTAAGGAGTCTGAAACAATTTGAAATACTTCCAAGGAGTGTGTTCTTCCAACTTCCGAAGAAAATTCGTGGTCGACTACTCCCTCTGGAGATCCTTCTGGTGAATTGGGAAGTAAAGGTTGGTAGCCTTCTAGATATTCTAGGGGCAGCCCTTGCATCCTACGTGAACGAAAAGGGCCAATGTTGGTTGAAATGAGTAAAGAACGGAAAAAATCTATGGCCAACTAGAGAAAACCAACAACAATCACTAATAAAATATAAGAATCAAACCAAGCAAGCAAACCTTCTTATTTCGAGGTCACTAGTTGGTGATGAAATCCAACATTGCGAAATCGAGACAAGAAGGGGATGGGATAAGAGGGTGGAAATTTTACATTGATGAAATTCTTAATGGACTTACACCCTGGTGCAATCTCCCACACAGAATCGTGGGTATACCCTCCAAGGATCCTGAGTGAGTCTGGCCAACGTCGATTCCAGGTACCGTGAAGAATTTCCCCTCGATAGTCACCTCGTGTAAATACCCTAGAGAGATAGGATACTAAGGTTACCAACTACAACAATGATTCCTTGGGAAACAATTGACAGCCCAATCCACGCTCAAAGGTAGGGTATCTAGCCCGAAATCAACTTGAAAGGATTCCACTCATCATTATGGGTATACCTTCAAGCGACCCCCATAATACGTGCAATATCTACACCAAGAACAAAAATGCAAGGGGAGTAACTCTTCTAGTTTTAATGCACCCTCAGGTTTGACCCTTGTGTGAGAAGGGCTTCCGAGGACAAAATGTCGCAATTGGATTTTAACTCTCCCTATCACAAGATACTATTGTGTGTTTTGATGCTTTGAAGAGTGTACCTCACAACCTATTCCAAAGAGTTATCCTAGATAATGTTGGTGTAAAAGATCCCTGGAAAATAAAAGTTACTAATTAAATTTTAGATTTACGATGTATTTTAAAGGTTGTTGATTACTCAAAAAAGGGGATCAAAGTGAAATTGTTGATGTTATGACCTTGACCCAATAAAATGCAAAAAGAGATGAATGTGAATTTTTTCAATTCAATGAACTCTAGTTACAGTAGGGATAAAGTATTTCTCTTTCAAAGTACAATAAGCTACTAATTGCAATTCCTTAATTCTGAATGAACACAATTCCAAGTAATCATGAACTACACATTTTCCAATTTCTCTCTTTACAAATATTTCAAATGTAAGAATTTTTTTATAAGGGATTACTAAAAATAATAGACGAATTCAATTCTTCCTTTCCAAGACAAAATCAGAGATTTGATAATAAAAGGAAAATGAAATCCAAGAAAATCAAAACACTCTCAACACTATTCCCAAATAAAATTCGCAATGTAGACAAAAATGAAAAAGAAAAGAAAAACTCTTGACATAAGCAAGAAAAAAATTATTTTTAATCAACAAACAATCTAACAAACAAAATGAATCCAAAACTCACAACAAACCAAAGACCCTTTGTCAAACAAACACCGACATGAAGATATGATATTACATCCTTGTGACAATGAGTGTGAGAAAAAACTTGCAAAACACAAAGAAATACTTTCAATCACTGAAAACCGACCACAAGCAAGCTCCAAACTCAAGAATCAATCAATCATGGGCACATGAAGTTTTCCCCAGGCTACTAAGGAAAATCTGGGTGATAAAAGGAAAAATGACTCACTCCATCAAAATATATAGGAGTCGTTGCAGGCTGGGCATAAGACATAGTGCGAAGAGCAAGGGTCTTCACAGGCCACTGGCAGAGCAAAGTGTAATGTATTTGTATTAGATTGGATAAGCATAGGGAAACGTCTCAGGCTCGTTGCAGGCTATCAGTAAGGTACACTGCGATGATCTCTGTAAATTTGGAAAAATTGGGAGAAAGACAAAAAGATCCAAAAGAAATTATAAACCCTGGGAGTCTAAATGGATCCCCTACAGACTTAGAGAACAAGATTTGTCAGAAGAAGGCAAGCTAAAGGAAAATGGGATGCAAAAAATCAAAAGGAGGTCGTATCTCCCGAGTGGAATCGCCAATTTTTTTATGGTACTTATCCATAAATGCGGACATAAACAGATCTCCCTAGATCCACCTAGATCTAGAACAAAACAAAACAAGACATGACACTTTCCCTAAGCTCTAATCATTGAGTTTACTATCAAACAAGAGATGGGAAACATATCGTTTAAATATCGTTTCTTCTTGTTGTTGTCATCCTAGCTTCACTCTAGTGCTCTTGTGATATTGGATCTACAAGGGACCACAAACCAACCAAAGTGAAAGAAATATAGAATACTTAAAGAGAACTTATGCATGTGATCAAGGAATAAGTTTTATGGGAAAGAAACATGTCACTGTATTATATTAAAGTGAAAATGAATATTACAACCAAAGCCTTGATGTTGCATGGTCCTCTTTCGATGACCCTTTTCTCCAACACACACTTGCTCCAACCTTGAATGAAGAAGATCCACAATGACTTGATGAAATGAAATGAAGCTCTCAATAATGACCCAATGTAGAATTCTCCATACAATCTTAGCCTTATTCAACCTTCATTAACCATAGAATTTTCCATGAGAAATCCCTCTTTATATAGGGGAAAGAGAGATGTTTAATGAGAATAGGATGATCCCACCAAATCAGAGAAGCAAGTAGGATCCCATCCATATGGATGCCACCTCACCTTCTAGAATATCCTCTTCTAGAACTTTCGTGAAGGTGGACCTTTTCTTAGCCTTTTGACATCGTCGCACCCCAGCTGTAGAGCATCCTAAAGAGACGTTGCAAACCATTTTTAGGGTAGAGTGCAACGACTAGGCATCGTCGCACCCTACTTATGATGTAGCCTGTGACGAACTTACTTAATAGGGTTTTTTGGAAAAGGAAGCCAGTCACTTTCATCATGGAGAAAGGCTCTTTTTGGGAACATGAACACATGTTGTTAGTGGATCACTAAGATGACCAAAATAATGTGTAACATCTATGGAAATAAGTTTCTAAATATATGATCTTCAGAATATTATAATATCTATGGTGATGAGCCAGTCCAAAGGAATATCCACTATAATTTATATATGAATCATGATCCTCCCTAGCCCGATGGGTTTGCTTGAATTGTTGAGAGCTGTAAATTACAAGCAAGAGGTCATGGCATCATGTCCTCGAGTTGGATACCTCTATATATATTATTGAGGATAACTCGATGTCCCTACCGAGTTAGGTTACCAAAATTGCAACTGGTCAGTTTACCTCCCGTACCATCCTTGAAATCACGAGAAGTACCTAGAGGGTTTCACAGGATGTGTATTCCAATGAAAAACAAAATGAAGCATGGGTGTTATGTCCCATTCCAGCTGACTTTGGTGGAGGATGATGACTCAATATCCTATATGAATCGCATAGAATATATTAAAAAAAAACAAGGGATTCAAGCAAGTTTATTTGGTGTCACTAGAAAAAAATATTGAGAAGCCCTAAAAGTGGCATTAAATAAAATAAAAAATTATATTTAATTGGAATTGGAGGGAAAAATAAAGTGAATATTTGATTTGGTCAAAAAGGGGGAAAGATCTAGATGGTCCAAAGGAAGTTTAAATGCAGGATCAACCCTTCTCCTTAGAATTATGTTTTGATATCATATTGAGTTCTCTTGTAGCCAACGTCTTTGTTGGGTGTTTGGGAAAAACCCTACCATATTACAGGTTTAGTTTCAGTGGTGCAATATCCACCCTAGCTAGACAAAAAGTGGGATTCATCCGGAGTCCTGATTTGTGTTCATTGTGGATCTTGATTCCATCCTAGAGAGAGATAGAGGTCTATCTGTTCACAAAGGGAGTTTGATGCCCTTTTTAGGAGGATTCCTTTCATGAGATCCGTTGACACTCATAGAGTTTCGTGAAACCATAACATGAGTCATCCCCGTAGGCTGGGAACATTTTTTCCCATGAAGCCCCACTAGAAGCTTCACAATCATCCCGTGAGGTCCTGTCCATAGAGGAATGCAAGAACAACAACAAACAACAGAAGTAGAGGTGAGAAGGAGTAGTCTGAGACTGTGCATGTGCAGACAGACAGACATAGAAGGATTCCTCACTGATTGATGAAATTTGGTATCATCAACATGTTTCTTGGTGTGTCTTTGTTGTTAGTTTCTTCCATCTAGAATGTATCCAATAGCTTTGTGTGCAGGAGGGATTGGAAGCTGTTGTTACAACCAATATATTTCTTGTATTGTGTGGGTTGATTTTTCCATTGATAATAAATATTCCATGGTTAACTTCTCTATTTTATGTGTAATGGATCTATGAGATATGCTCAATTTGGTAACATGTGCACTTCCAGTAGTACTAATATAAAGTGTTTGAAAATTCAGACAAAGAAGAATAATAAATTGGGTAGTAGACATATATTCCCCATCTACCCTAGTTCGGAAGATTATAATGGTATCAGAGCTGGTGATTCTATAATCCTGTGACTACAATGATTCCTAGAGGAAAAGGGTGTGGAGGAAATACCCCTTGAGAGTCACTGAAAAAATAAATAGAAGGAAATCACACATAGTTCAAGCTGAAAGGAGGAATGGGGGACCATGGTGAAGAGATAATATCGTCATTATTGAAAACCATGGTCAATGAACAATGACAAATGGCCACTAAGAAACAAAATTTGGCCCGATTTATGAAACAGTTCCTTACTAATACTAAAGCAAATAAAAAACATGGATGCTCCAATGGGAACTAGTTAGAGGGAAACCATAGAGGAAATGGAGCTTCTGCGGAAGGAAATAATAATCATACCCCGACCGAGATCAGGAATGAAATTGCCTATGCCCCTATTACCAACACTCTTGGTAGTAAAACATACACGAGAATCAGAGCAACCAAATAAGAGTTCAATATTAACACCTTGTACATGAAGTACAAGATGTCATATGGAGATATCCATGAGAATGTTTCCTATCAATACTTCTGGGAGCTCAAAGATAAATAAAGTTCGAAGGAGGGGAACAAAGAAGCACATAGCTCACAGAAATTTGATTTCATGCGCAAGGTGGGAAGTTTGACCATTCCACCCTTCAATGGGTCTACAAAGAGAATGAGCAGGGCTTGGGTACATAAGTTGGACACTTACCTCCATCTTAAACCAATGACCGAGGAAGAAGCAATTAAGTATTCCACCCTTTATTTGGAATAAAAAGCACATGAATGGTGGTATCATGGGCTTATGACACTAGGGCATGCTAAAATCACTTCATATGTGAACTTCACTGGGAATTTGATGGACATATTTGAACAAAAGGACCCTAAGAAACACTTTAGGGAGTTGGGACTGTTGAGGTAGACATGTACATCAGAAGCATACATTACAAATTTTTAGAGGATGGCCATTATGGTGACATATATCTTTCAACAGAGGTTGGTGATTCTATTCACAAAGGGTCTATTTGAACCCTTGACAGGATGGGTGACATCCTTTAGGCAAACCACATTGCAGGAGACCATCATGAGATCCTAAGTCATGAAGCACATGGTCAACAAGAAGTTTCCAAAAAAATACTTCATCCCTCAAGGAGGTAATGAGAATAAGCTCCCCCATAATTCATGGATAGGGAAGGATAGGATGGATGGAGAGACTCAGAGAGAACTAATAGGGAAGGAACTTTTATTTAGTATCAAATATCCATGTGAACCAGGTTATATATGTATGGGAAAAGTTAAATTCCATTACATTGAGGTAGTTTCCTACGAGGAGGATGAAGGCATTGACAAAGGTATTTGATTAGATAGCGGTGAGCCATAACATACTATAGATAAGGAATGATTGCAATATAGATCTAATGGGGTGACCATTTCCACCCTTTAAGGAGTCCCTAACTATTATACCTTCAGGATCAAAGGCGTTGTGTAGGGGTAGAGGGTTATAACACTGATGGGTGGTGGATCTACCCACAACTTCACTGACATTGCATTTGTCACTAGGAGAAATATCCCTACAAAGGATTTTGAGGGATTCAATGTGGGAGTGTTGGATGGGTACAACATGATATGTAATCCAAGGATCAAGGGACTGGAAGTAACCTTGGAAAAATGTACATTGACTAATGACTTTTATGTCATGGATTTAAAAAATACTCATGTGGTGCTATGAGTTTAATGAATATACTCTTTGTGAGATATCCACATGAATCATAAGGACATGAGGATGGAACTACAGGATAGGGGTTATCAACAAGTTTTCTTGAGAGTTATGTCAATAAGTGCACCTAAGATTGTGTATATCTAGTGCATGGAGGCCCTTTCTAGACATAGGGATGTGGCTTGTGCAGTAGAGTGCCTAATCACCATGGATAATCCACTACAGGAATGCAAGCATTACCATGTGGATATCCATAAATTGCTTGGAAATCATGAGACAATATTTGAACCGTTGTCATCTAGGAGATCAACTGATAGCTGATTTGAGCATGTAATTGACTTATAAGAGGGATTGAAGCACATGATCACCACTCCTTACAAACATCCCAAAAGATTCAAGGAGGAAATAGAGAAGGCCATAAAGGAGTTCCTAGACATGGGGAACATAAGGCCTAGCTCTAGTCCTTTCGCCTCATCAATTATACTGGTGAAGGAGAAATATGGTACTATGCATATATCCATAGACTATAGGCACTAAAAAAGAAGACCATGAAACACCGATATTCGATACCCAGGATTGATGAGTTGATTAATGAGCCTCATGGGGAAGTATACTTATCAAAGGTTGACCTAAGATCATGATACCACTAGATTTGGGTTAGGGAAGAGGATATCCATAAAATAACATTCATGTGTCACTAAGGGCACTACGATTTTCTAGTTATGTCATTCAGGTTGACAAACACACAAACTATGTTTTAGTCATGCATGAACCATATCTTCAACAAACCATTGAGGAAATTTTTCCGCATGTTCTTTGATGATGTTCTCATATACAAAATGATGTGGCAGGAACACCTGGAGCATGTGGATGAGATTTTCACCATTATGGAGGAACAATCTCTTTTTACCAAGGAGGAAAATTGTGAGTTCATATTGACAGAGATCCTCAATATGGGTTATGTGATTAGTGTTGAGGGAGTAAAGGTGCATCATGAGAATATTGAAACCATCTTAGACTGGACTAACCCCATATCACTCATGGATATAGGAAGATTCTTTGAGATATGTAGTTATTATAGGTTCTTTGTTAAAGGATTTTTATATTTGGTTGCACCATTAACATATCTCACCAAAAAGGGGGCGTTCCAACGGTTTTATGATGCATAGGTAGCATTTGATACAATGAAGGAGTTCATGAGAACTTTCCCAGTATTAGCACTCCCATATTTTACACAAACTTTTGTCCTAGAGTGTGACACATACAGCAAAGGGACAAGAGAAGTACTGATGAAAAACCGACATCTCATAACTTTTAAGAGAAGGAAGTTAAAGGAACCAGATAAGCTATACCCAATATATGATAAGGAGATGTTGGACATTATGCATGCCTTGGCCAAATTTAGGTAGTACCTAGTAGGAGGGCGCTTTGTGGTTCAGACTAACCACAACAACTTGAGATACTTCTTAGAGCAAAGAGACTTAAATGAGAGGCAACATAAATGGGTGATTACGGTACATTCATATGATTTATACATTGAGTATGTAAATAGAAATAGGAACATAGTTGTTGATGCCTTACCCAGGAGAGCTACAACCTTCTGTATGATAGAGGTACCAATAGACTGAAAGTTCATTCTCTTGGTGGAATACTCCAAGAATACCTTTGCTTGTGAGCTAATGAAGGGAAGTATTCAGGATGATAGGTGTAGGGTAGTGGATGACATCATCTAATACAAATATAGGATGTATCTTGTCCCCGAGTCGACACTCAAGGATAATATTTAGAGGGAAACAGATGATGCAACTTTGGTGGGGAACTAGGGGTATCTAAATACTTACAAACATGTAAGGGATATATTCTCATGGAAGGGTCTCAAAGGAGATGTGCTTCAACATGTGAGGGGATGCATGACTTTCCCATAGAATAGGTCAGAGTTGATGCAGGAGCATATTTCCACCTCGACAGATGCATCAACAAATCAACACATCAAAAGACAGTTGAAGATAAGGAGAGGTACCGACCCTCTCATTTCCAGGATTCAAAATATTAAATTATGTAAATTTATGTGTAAGGTTGATAAAACACCAAAATCCATGCCTTTAGATAGGTGTGGATATATTCATCGAAGTAATTGACTATAAGAAGTTCTAGATCCGTGTCAGGTCTAGATCTTTGTTCTTTGTAATGAATCATAGGATAAGGTGTATTAACTTAGATGGTGATAGCATTTAGGCGATGGAGAGGATAAACTCGAAGAGCCTCTTGTAAAAATAAATGAGAGAAATGAGTTAGGTGTTAGAGAGAAAACAAAGAATTAGGATAGAGATAGACTAACGAGAGTTAGAAAAGAACTGAGACTCTGTGATAGTCCAGTCTTGTATACAGTTGTAAATAGACATTGATCTTAATACAAAGAAAAGAAGTTTTTCCTGCATGTGATGTATATTTATGTTATCTGTGATCTTTGAATGATATCTGTGTATGTTCATAAATGCTATAGATGTATGTTATATTTCATCTGCAAGGATAGAAAAAATTTACTGTCTGTGAGCTCTTTTGATTTCGGTCTGGGTTCTTTGTGGCCAAATGAAAGGAGTTACATGAGAGAGTACTGAAGACTCTGTGAGGCAGTGAAAATAGTGCATATCTGAGTTATGTGTTGAATTCAAGAAATAATTTTCTAGGAGGGCACACCAAGGAAATCATAAACTGAAGCGAGGATCCTCAAGGTTGTTGAATACCTTAGAGGAAAATATGTGTAGAGAAAGAACAGAGAGACATAGTCACTGAGAAATCTCTAGAGATTTTCTAGGTGGGCATAAAGTGAGTGCAAGGAGTGCACAAAAGAACTCTGCTTCGAGTTTAGAGAGAAGAGAAGTGTTAGAGGAGAAGACACTTATAGATTTTTTGAATACTCTGGAGGAAGACCTATGCAAGGAGTGCACTAGGCCAACACTTGGACGAAGTGTTGAAAGACAGCCAGTCGGAGGCCAGTCAAAGCGCAAGGAGTGTATATGAAGAATTCTTTTTAGACTTAAAGCTCAGATGGGATAGCAGGAAATTTCTGTATGCAGAGTGTGCATATTGAGCACAAAGAGTGCGTGTAGGAGAAAACTTGTGTTAAAGTTTGAAATATCAAGAAGTTGAGTCCAGAAGTGTGCCAGGAGGAACACAAGAATTCTTCTAAGGAAGATGCATAAGGGATGAGTTCCTTAGATAGAGAGAAAGGTCGAGAAGCTCAGAAGAGATAGTGAAAATCTTCACACAGAGTGTAAGTGTGTGCAAGGCCAAGGTCAAATTTCATTGACATAAGCTCAAGAGGAGTAGTGTTTTTAAGCTTCGAGAGGGAACACTTAGAAATTTTTTTAATTCTTGAAGGGTTGAAGTGTGTGAAGGTGGAGCATTGAAAGTTGAGGTAATCAAAGGAAGATCAAGGATTAAGATTCATCTAGGAAGAGACAAAACATTTCGGACCATTAGATATCAGAGAAGTAGTGCACTAGTTAGCTGCAAGGATCTTTCAGAATTTTGCAAATTAGAATATTTGGAAGAAGAAGAGTGAAATTAGAGAAATCCCGAAACGTGAAGTCCCGAAATCATCAGGACTATCCGTCATGAGAGGACAGGTGGAAATCAATAAATATTTCGTTGACTTGCGGCTTAGGGAAGTCAAAGGGAAGACTTGCGAAAACTCGCGAAAAGATCATAGTCGTTGATCGAGGAGAAGATCTGGATCATTGATTCATTTCAGAGGTGGTAGTTGTGAGAATTCGCGAAACGTGAAATCATTATTTGATCACAGTCATTGGCTGGAGAGTTTGTGTGGACCGTTGATCGTATCCAAATATTTCGCAATTTTGGGTATCCGAGGATAGGGAGAATGAAGGTGAATCATATCAGGAGTTTCGATATACGAAGTACTGACGCACTCGGAAGGATTGGCCCCAGGTCATAGTGAAGGGTCATATGGATGGAGGACAAGGAAGGAGATAGCATGCGCTAGGCCCTTATCAAAATTTTGGGACTCGGGAGTTCGAAGGACAGAGATTCGGTTGACTCATATAGCCGAAACGCAAAATCAGGACGCACCTTTTCAGGTAGGCGTGTGTTCACAAGGCGTGGTCATGTGGAGGAAACTTGATTTAGAACTTATGCATGTGAGTGGAATTTTTTAAATACCTGTGGATTGTTTCTTAGAGGTTCCTAGACCGGGAGGTCGTGCAACCCTTGGAGAGGGGGGTCTGCACCAGGAGTTCACACATCCTACAGGATTGCTTCATCCATTATCGATTCTAGAGCATAAGTGGGAAAGGAATTCCATGTAATTTATCACCGGATTACCCAAGCTGTAGGGTAGGGAGTGTATCTACATGATAGTGGACAAGTTGACTAAGTATGTGCACTTGTTTATTATTTCTATTGAATACAATACATCCCAGGTAGAAGATATATTCTTCGGAGAAGTGTTTAGACTCCATGGCCTCCTGAGGAACATAGTCAGTGACTAGGATAACAGGTTTCTTAGTGCATTTTGGTAGGATATGTTCAGGTTATCCAAGACATAATTGACCCCTAGTACTATTTTTAAAGACCCCCGCCATTACGACAATACATGATGCATAACAAGTACATAATTTTGAACGAAAATCAAGAAAGTCAATAATACAAACAAGCATCACAACTTAACAATGAACACAACACACACACACACACATCACACACCATACAATAGAACGACCTAGCATTCTGTCACATCATGTAGCTAGGCAAATACTGGCATTCAATCGGGAAAATAATAAAGAGGACTAAGATTATTGACAACATCGAGATCAACCAATGCAACCGACATCAATGACATAAGTGACTAGAACCTTAATGGTGAGCAAGAAACCAATCACATTAAAATGTTACAGAACCAAGTACCAAAACATCAATTACAATGAACAATAACACCCTCAATGGGAAGCGCATGACTCAAGCCAGGTATCATATGTGCTTATCGTTCAACGCGCCCATTGATTCTAATTCAAGGAATCATGTCACCACATTGTGACAAGCGTGCTAGGTACCCCAACGCAACGTAAAAAGACTCTAACCCTCTGTTGTTCCTGAGTCTGTACTAAGGCTTAAAGTACAGTGTCGAGGCATCCGAAAATATGATAATAGTTGATAGAGGTTTTCGCTAACCTTGGTGTGGGAAGCTAATGAAGATTTCTGCGTTCACGTTGTCTTGCTTCCAACTG
>ML780497.1:774918-821103 GCA_009831015.1 Picea engelmannii | reverse complement strand
TATTGGGCGGTCTTGACAGGGACTCTTAGTTATGTAGAGTAAATGAACGAGCATCTCGTAGAGTGTGCCAACCTTGAAGCGCGGGATGTAATCCGTTTTGAAAAGTTTCCAAATTTAATGACTTAAAGCTTTCCTTACTTTTCGTCATCTCGTGAATTTCCTTTCATCGTTTTGATTTTGTAACTCGCGAGACCGCGAGTTCCGATCTTATCATTAATTAACCGCGGTTTTGATCTGGCGGATCCTTAATGACGTGATTAACTCAATTGCCAGATCGCGACTCGGGAGTTTGCAGGCAAAATCTTAGGAGATTGATACGCCGAGTCGCGATATTGCGATGTGGCGATAATGAAGGCTCGATATAATTATATCGTAACTTCGTGTATCGGAATTATGAGCGTTTCAATTTTATGAAAGAAAGAACCGAGAGACGATGTGCCGAGAATCAAGTTTAACTATGGTTGGTCATTTTACTCTTGGTCTTTGACTGTGGTTATTTAATAATTATCGCGTTCTCGGGTCTCGGGGTTGAGCAAACAAAAATTTAGGGTCGAAAAATGCCGAGACGCGAAACACCGAGGATGTCATAGTCAAGGGTTAAAGGTCTTATGCTATTTTTGGAAGGAAAAAGAAAAAACAACTCTAGATCACAAGTATCAGATTTTTCCAAATTTGCGTAAGGTGAAAAAAAACAGGGGCGGCTCCAACACCCTCAATCAAACACAAAATCCAACATTGATTGAAACCAACTTGCTCTGTCAGACATCAAAACTAAAAATATAATGAAATCACTCCATTCAATCATTCCAAGCAAGGCGCAATGAAATCTGCACATGACAAGGTTAAATTGCATCGATCTAGAATTGTCTTAATAGCATTTTACCATCCTAGGACTATTGAAGCTCAAGCATCCAACCTTAACTACTACAAAAATTCATGTTAGTACTACCCTACCCTTCATTAAAATAAGACAACCCTTTAAACATCAATAAGAATAAAGTAACTTATAATTATTAATTACAACTTATGTGATAAGGGTTTCCATTGACAACATTCATGAATTCGACATGCCCTTATTTATTTCCCTGTTGCAAACACAATTAAAACTATTATAGGTGATCAATGCAATGATCATCATTAATCTAATGCAAAAGAAATTTTTAAACTAATCGAAGGGATAATTTTCTTATTCATAATTAATTCACAATAAAACAATTATATCGCAATTAAAACTAAAACTATTAAGCGGATGAAAAACTATTCAACAATTAAAATTGTTACGCATCATTAAACTGTTACACAACTATCTAATCACAATTTAAAATGGAACCATTAAAGCTGATGTCGAGACTATTAAACTATCATAATTGTTCCTCATAATATTATTGTTATATACTGTTATAATCACCTATTAAATGAAACAATTAAAGCTGATGCAAATTGTTAATAGGGTGCAAACTATTAAAATTGTTAATAAGAAGCAACTATTAAATTGTTAATAAGATGTAAATTAATAAAGTTGTTAATACGATGCTACTATTAAACTGTTAATACAATGCAAATTATAAAAATTTTATATACACATTGCTTAAATCATTTAATACCTTTGTTGTCTTTAATACCTCCTGTGGTCAATCACTCCACTAATAACCAAGGTTTTGTTACTATATAACGGTTATATACGAAATTATTTAATTTATTCTCTGCCAACTTTGTAATAACACAACATTGTCATAAAGATGACACTGTAATCACCGCCGAAAATATAGAATGAGGGAGGAAAGCATCAGAGATTCGCTCAGCCCCAAGTCCATTGAGCAAATACTAACCAGGCGCAGAGGGAGGGGTGAAACGTTCACTTATATAGCAATGACCATCACCCGAAATGAAGTTCATCCACCCAAGAGAAGGGGAAATGACATCGTCATACATAGAACTCATCTCACCGGTAGACACACACACACACCTATTCCAATTGGATCAGATTAAAATCATCGGGGCATCGAAAATCGTCAGGTTTGTATCTCAAGAAGGCAGGTCATATCCTCCATCCATCATATCATAGATAGTAAGTGTGGATATGTAAGGTGACAAAAAATAAAGATAAGAATTAAAAATTTAAGGGATTAGGAGTGATTCTAATGGGTCACTACCAACCGATAGAGACCATCAGCTAAGGACGATTAAACCATGAATGGAATGAAGAAGGAAAGGTTATTCCCGATGATATCTTAGGTATACCAAGGATAAAGATATGGAACATCATGGAAGTGGAACATGGAAAAGAAAAACGAATAATAAGGGCGTGCCCCCAAAAGTCAACCAAAAAATATCTTCAACAAAACGATTGAATTAATGCTAGCGTCACTTTGTGGTTTCTCTCTCTATATTAGGAAACGATCCAAATAAAAGGAAAATACTGGATGGTGGTGGTTTTTCGGTGGGTTTGGCATAAAAGAAATATTACAGTTTAATCGAAATCGTCGAGTTCCTCTTGTGCAAAATTTAAGCAGAAAAGATCACCCCTTCCATCAATGGCAGGCTCACAACAACAATGAGACATGCAACAACATAAGTTTTTTAGACAGTCCAGGCAGTGCGAACATGGGAATAAATTCTCAGGAAATAAAATTCATGGCGAATCACACAACAAAGGTTTTCTTTTGGTGGCATAGAAGATGGATAGAGATATATTGGATAGTCAACAACATCAGAGACTCAGTAGCTTCATTTGAAGACCCATAAAGAAGGATAGTTCTCCAAGTAATGAAATTTCAAATTCATTATGCATGTCCTTTGCAAATTTTTGGCTTAACCCGTCATCAGTACTTCCAAAAATAATATCATCAACATAAACTTCAATTAATATAATACTATCTTGATTTAACTTGATGTAGAGGTTGATGTTTTCACTTCCTTTTCAGAACCCTGTCTGTTGTAGATATTTATCCAGTCTAGAGTACCATGCTCTAAGAGCCTGTTTTAGACCATACACGGTCTTCTTTAATTTACACACATAATATGTGTTCTCTGACAATTAAAATCCTTATAATTGTTCAATGTAGATTTCTTCTTCAAGTTCCCCATTCAAAAAAGTTGATTTTACGTCCATATGATACACTTTAATATTTTTGGAGCATGCATAAGCTAAAATCAATTAGATTGCTTCCAATTTGGAAACTGGGGAAAATGTCTCTTCAAAGTCGATTCATTCAACCTGTGAATATCCTTTACATACCAATCTATATTTGTTCCTTGTAACCTGTCCATATTCATTCAATTTATTCTTGTATACCCACTTTGTGTCGATCACATTCTTATCCTTTGGTCTTGGAACCAATTCCCAAGTGTCATTTTTCTCTATTTGATCCAATTCTTAATTCATGTCCTTATTCCAAAATTCATCCTTGTTGTCCTCTTCAAACTAGGTTGGCCCAATTGTAGATGAGAGTGCTAGGTGTGTTTGTTCTGGTGAATGAATTCTTCTTCTAGTCTCAACTCCTGCATCCTTGTTTCCGATAATCTGATATGAAGGATGGTTCTTTTGTACTCATCTGCTAGGTTTATTTGGAGGCACTTGCTGACCTTTCTCTTCTTCTTCTGTCTGATCCTCTTCATATTCCCCTTCTACTTATTTCTCATCTTCTGCTTCTTCTTCGTAAAGTTGTTCCATTGATTCATTTTCTTCTTCCTTTAATTCTTGTCTACCTATTTCATCAATTGCTAAGTTGATGTTTTCCATAAATTTGTTCAATCTCAGGTTGTAATACTTGTATTCTTTCCTTGTACTTGAGTAACCAAAAATTACTTCTTTGTCCACATGAGAGTAAAACTTTCCCATTCTACCATCTTCTCTTTTGATGTAGCATTTGCTTCCAAAAACTCTGAAGTGCTTCACATTTTCTGGTGTTCCTTTCCATAGCTCATAGAGACTTTTGTCAACATTATTTCTAAGCATTACTTTGTTTTGAATGTGAACTGTTGTATGCAATAACTGTTTTCAAAAGATATCTGTCAATTTGGAATCCATTAGCATTGTTCAAGCCATTTCTTGTACTGTCCTGTTCTTTCTTTCAACAACTCCATTCTCTTGAGGTGCCCTAGCAACAAAGAATTGACTTTTTATTCCATGCCTACTGTAGTAGTACATAAATTCCTTTGAAGTGAACTCTCCTCCATTATTAGATCTTAGGCATTTGATTTTTAAATCCATTTCATTTTCAACCATTTCCTTGTAGACCTTGATGTTTTCAAAAGCTTCTGACTTATTGCTGAGAAAGAAAACTGTAGTCATTCTTGTATAATCATCAACTAATAATATAAAGTTTTTCTCACCTTTAAACCCTTTGTTTTAGTTGGTCCAACTAGACCAGTCTGGACAATTTCTAGTGTTCTTGTCGTTGAATATTGTTTTGATTTAAACCTAGTCTTTGTTTGTTTTCCTTATTAACAATGTTTGCATAACGTGTTGGTTGGTTTCATGATCTGGGGAATTTCTCTAACTTCTTCCCTTTTACTGACTTTGACAAGGTTATCAAAATGTATGTGACCCATTCTTTTGTGCCATAGTAAACTTTCATATTCCTTTCTTAGGAAACACTTTCCATTTCCAATTTCGCTTAATACATATATGTTGCTTGAAGTTCTCGAAACTGTTGCAATCAATTTTTTTGAACCTTCTTTTCTTATCTCGCACTTTTGTGAATTGAAAGTAACTTTATGACCTTGGTCACACATTTGACTCACACTTATAAGATTATGTTTCATATATTCTACTAGTAGAACATTTTTAGCCTTGGTATTCTTGTTCCCAATTCTAATTGTGCCTTTTCCAATGATTTTAGCTAAATCATCATTTCCGAAGGATACTGATCCATCTCTTTCCTTTATTAATGTAAGAAACATGTCTCTATCACTTGTCGTGTGTTTTGAATAACCATTTTTAACATATCAACCACGTTTCTTCTTCTTAGATTGTAAAGAGAGTGTGCATTCTTCATTGCTATATTGATTATGATTTCTTATCCATGTCCTTTTCTGAGGTTCTTATCTGTGACTGTTGTTGTTCTATTGTGGTTCTCTAGGAGGGACTATCATTCTGCAATCTTTGGCCATGTGTCCAAAGTTTTTACATTTGTAGCATTCCACTTCAGTGCTCAAAGATGCAAACCTGTTGAAACTTCTTCTATGTGTTTCACTAGGCCTTCTTAGATAACCCTTTTGTGTATGAATTTCAAAGTTGTTTATGTTCATGTTGTTAGTTATGCAATTCACAACTTTATGTCCAAAATTATTACATGCATAACATAAACCAAGAAAGATAGTTTGATACCTAGGAGTTGAAGCTATTCTGAAAGGAGGTACTCTTATGAATCCTTCCTCTTCCTGAGGCCTATTTGTTTTTGTCAGACATTGATTCTGAAATCTGAATCTTCTCGGTGGAGTGTCCCTGTAATTTTCTTTGTAGACCTTCCTATCCCCTTTGATTGTTTTCGCATATCTTTTTTGATATGTTTCTTGTTTTGTTGTTTTGGAGCTTGATCCCTTTTTTGTATTATTGTATCCAAGTCCATACTTGTCATGATGAGGTTTTTTACTGTCGATAATGTCATTAAATTTTTTTGAGTTGTTCTACATATTTTTCTTTTGAAGATCCTTTCTTAATGTGACAATTTCTTCTTCCAAATTTCTAATGATCCTATCTCTTCCTTCTAGTTGTTCTTTGAGTGCTTCTTCAATTCTCTTATCTTATTCAATTTGAACCTTCAAAATTGTGATCATTTGTTCTAGTTCATGAGTGTCTTGTTTCCTATCTAGTTCTTATTGTAGTTTCTTGTTCTTGTTATTTTATATTCTCATAACTTCTATGGAACACAATAATTCTTCTTGATAGTCAACTATTGCCTCTTCATATTCTTCTTCAGAGTCTTCTACATCATAGTCTTCTACTGCCATGGATATAACTCTTTATGTCTCACTGTCATTGACTTCATCTTCATCTAATGATGAGATGTATTCTTTGGTGCATAAGATTTTCTTGAAAACTTTCTTTGTGGTTCTTTTGCCTTTATATATTTGTTTGTTATTTGAGTAACCTTCATAATTTCTCTTTTTCTTATGAGTACATTTGTTAGCAAAATGACCAATACCATCACAATTAAAACAAATCAAATGAACCTTACCTCTATACCTGTTGTTGGTTTTCTTGTTCAATATTATGACAAAGTTGGCCACTTCTTCATCATCTTCCAAGACATCACTGTTGTTGGTATGTTATTTTTCTTTTTGATTTCCCTTTTTCTTTGACCTTCTGGATTCTTTGAAGGTTTCTTCTTTTATATCTAGATTTTCCTATTCAGTTCTCATTTCATATGCTGTGGATATTCCATGTAGTTCATCCATGCTTATTGAGTTTATATTTTCTCTTTATTCTAGTGATGATATCTTAGGGTCAAATCTCATAGGAAGAGATTTTAGTACCTTTTGAACAATTAAAGATTCTTTGATTTCTTCTCCCAATCCGAAGATTGCATTTACTGTTTAATCGACTCATAAAAAGTAAGATTCAATGTTCTCATCTTCCCTCATCTTTAGTTGTCCAAACTCGCCTCTGTAAGTTTGAAGCTTTGTTGCTTTGACTTTTGAATCTCCTTCATAAATATTTCAAAGTTTGTCCCATATATGTTTAGCATATTTACAATGTGAAAATTTGGTGAATACTGATTCTCCAAGACCATTCAAAAGTGCATTTGTGGCTTTGGAAATATTCTGACCGAATTTCATAGCTTTGTCATTTGTCAGCGGAACTACTCATGTTGTGTATCCATCTAAAATTGATTTCCAAGTTTCAAAACATGTGCCTGTATATATTTATTCATCCTTAAGCTCCAAAAGGCATACTCCTGGCCATCAAACTGTGGTATTCCATTTTTATACATGTTGTTGCTCTCCATGATCTACCTTTTAGTGGTTAAACTGATTTATGAAGGAACCTACTCTGATACCAATTGTTGGATTATTGAGAGAGGGGTGAATTAGTAATAGATAAATCTAATAATTTTTAACCATACAATCCAAGTGTTATATCAATGTAGCATTATCATCCAATATTTGCAGAGTAAATAAACAATGAAAAAAATGAATAATCATACACATACACATTACACCAGTGTTTTTACGTGGAAACCAAAAGAGGGAGAAAACCACATAATGCTTTTTATTATATGTATTAAAAAATTACATTCATTAAAAGCACCAACTTACTTTGTTTTCCAACTGAAACTGGAAGGAGCCTCCAACCCCCTAGTTTCTCACGTTACAACCTGAGAGAATCTCCAACTCACCAATTCTCTGGCTACAACCAGAAGGAGGATACAACCCTCTATGTTCTCTGGCTACAACCAGAAGGAGGATACAACCCTCTATGTTCTCCGGCTACAACCGGAAGGTGGCTACAACCACCTGTCCTTGCCCCGTCCAACCATTGTGATGTATAAGTAGAATGATGGAACCACTGTCACACTATCACTGTGAGATATACTATTGTAAACCTATATCAATCAACCTGCACCAAAAATCTTGTACCAATAACCTGAACCATGCATCAACCATGCATCAACTTGTACCTCAACCTGTAATCAACTTGTACCATAAACATGTGCATCACCCATCCACCAACGTGTACCTCAACCTCAACCAAAACCCCTCATCAATTTCATCATCCAAATCTGATTTGTAACTCTGTAATAGACTTGGTGTATATGATCACACACCTGCAAACCTTCCTTAACTTTAACAACAAGAGACTAGCAATTTCATCAAACTTTACATTAGTCTCACATGAATAGTTTTTTATTAGTAAAAAAACCTAACTTGAAATAATCATAACTATGTACCTGTAATGAATAAATATCTGAAAATAGTACACAATGTACTTCAATGTGTTTTAATCAATTTCTCTAGGTGTCACTACTTGGAACCTCTCAGAAAATGAGTTATAGAAAAAATGGCATACCTTGTTGAATTATGGCTTTTTCTAGAGAGCGAAATTGTAGAGCATGCCCCACACAGAATTTTTGTTGCATGGATTTGAAAATTTTACACAGAGTACCATAGAATGTACTCTAACCAACACATTTGTTCTTAATAAATTTGGATATGTTATGAAGAAGTTATGACTTTTTTACCCGAAAACACCTCTTTTAGACTAGTTTGAGGACTAGCCAAAAACCCTATTTTCCACAGAGTGTAAGTCCAAAAATACAATGACCCACAAGCTGGAATTCATACCACAACTACTTGGATATGTTTCCTCATTGGCCTCCCAATTTCATGGTCTGAATCATTCAAGGAAAAAACTTATTGTGAAAATGGTGAGATGACTTGTAAATAACATACCTTAGAAAGCATCATCAAAAGAATATATCCTCCCTTGAATTTCGGCCTTCTTTACTTCACCTTCTCTCTAAAATTCGTCTTAGATATCCTTTGGTTACCTTAGTCACATGTAAATATTTGATATGCTCAAGTGTATTTAAAATGAGAGAGCCTTGCCTCTTATTTATACTCTCCAAGTAGTTTTTTTAGAAGCATCTTCTATGCCACTTTGTACACATAGCCACTTTGCCCACATAGTCACCTATGTCCAACTTTGCCAAATTGTTCACTTGTCCATGTATCCAATAGCCACTTGACCACTTAACCCATTTTCCTCATTTTAGGGTTAACCTTCTTATAACTACTTTCCATAATTATAAATTTTTCCATTTAGTTTATTATTTAAATAATCCTCCTTTACTTTGTCACTTCACTTTATTATTTAAATAATACTCTTTGATTTTGTCACTTCACTTTACTATTTAAATAATTCTCTTTGACTCTGTCACTTTACTTTATTATTTAAATAAACCTCTTTGACTTTGGCACTTCACTCTATTATTTAAAAAAATTCTTCTTTGCAAGAACTTTGACTTGTTTGATCTTTTGGGGCTTCAAGCCAATCATATGAGGGTCCTTCAACTTCGTAAGGCCATAAATCTCAAACCGTGAGGAGTTATGTGACGTTCCACATACCACTAGAAATGACATGACATGTACTATCCATATAGAATAGTCTTACCTGCAAATATATCAAAACTCATAACATTATACATCAAACAAACTTGGGTCCATTACACAGACCATTGTGTTATCGAAATTTGCTACCAAAATTTCTTCAAGGGTTGATGATGCAGGAGCATCCACGAGGACATCCACGAACTATCAACCGAGCAGCGCGTGAAGGAAAAGGAACAGCTGGAAAGCGCCATCATCCAAGTTTTGAACCATTGTAATATATGGCTGCGCCAAACATTAATGTTTGGATGAGATGAAGCGCATCGTACATTGTAACGGACCTCGAGCGGATAAGCTCTAGTCCTTAGGTAGCTGAGGCATTTACTTAGAGTTAATGAAGGTAGATAGGATAATTAGCTGTAGATTAGACAGTTTAGTTTAGAGAGGGAAAACGGAATATAGACACCCTCCATTGTATCATTGAAAAAATCATTCATTCATACAGGAGGAAGAGAGAGCAGAGCAGAGAGCTTGTGAAGAACCCTCCATGTACAGTTATTGAATTAATAGGAAGAGCCCTGATTCAATCCCATGGATGCGTTTGAGCTGTGTGTGTTGCTGATATTGTGCTTGTGTATGTTTGCTTCAATTTATGCTTATTTGTTATATGCTGCTTATGTGATTGCATATCAGGTTAGGAACCTGAGAGAATGAGATTCAATTGCTTCTCTGCTTAGGCCAGGAGATTCCTGCATCGAGTGCAGTTGGATACCTCCGCATAGAGTGTGTCGAGGAGGCCAAGCAGTTGAACTTTTGTTCTCTGTTGTCCAGAGTGAGTTTGAGGTATTCGGCCCGTGCAGGCGAGTGCAGGTCGAGTTGAGTCTCAGTAGCAAGTCTGAGAGAAGGAGATTTGAAGCGTTGCGAGCGTGAACGCACAGAACCCAGAAGACTTCAATACTTTCGGGAGTGATTGCAGATCGAGCACGGGGAGCAGGTTCGAGAATTCCTTGAAGGAGTCCGAGCTAGGGAAAGCTCAGGAAGGATAGCTCCTTTCGTTCGCTGAAGAAATCCGCACAGGATGAGGGTGGCGGAGCGGAAGTCTCTTCATAGAGGAAGAGAATCGACGAACTAAATCGTCGCGCATATTCGCGCAGTCCCGAGGATCGTTGGACCTGGGAGAAGGAGCGATGAGGTTAACCCTCAGGCAGTGGAGGAACCCTTGGCCATCGCGTATCGGAGAATCGGGGTTGGTGAGTGCAAGAGTCACATGCACGTTGAAATCGCGAAGTGCGATTTCCCGATACGATAGGGGTCGTCGATTCGAGCACGGACAGGTGGCACAGATCCGGAGCATCGGGGTTTCGGCATTCGGGGTTTCCAGCAGCAGGAAAATTGGAGTCGCGGACCCGCGAGCCGCGAAGTCCCGACGTGACGTGGCAGTGTGAGGCCCGTAAGTCAGGGGGGGAGGCCCGTGGAAACATCTCGGAATATCGGTGTTCGGGGTTTCGAAGGGTAAGTATCTCACTGCCTTTCATCCACCGATATCYCGACAGAGAAAAGTCCGATACCCGAGCGTTGACCGTTGACTATCGGGAGATCGGGGATCGGGGTTTGAAGAGGTAAAGGAAAGAGGCTGTGAGACTCGCGATATCGCGAGGTCCGAGCTCCCGATGCCCCTAAGAGAGGATCGCGAGAAAGAGATATCTGTGGGTACATCATTCCCGAGGGGAATAGGAAGGGCTTGGACCCTTCGGGCCTAAGTGAGAGGAGGTCCTGGTGGAGCGACCGCGCCTGTGAGGGCAGGTTGCGTCAGTTGACATCAATGAAAACTAACCCAATTAATCAACAAGATATGTCCTACCCATTTCCTCTATGTGTAACCTTCTTTCTTGACAATTCCTTCTCTTCACATTTATGAGGTATAGATGCCCTATCCATTCCCTCTATTCTTAAATTTGTTTCTTATTAGTTCCCCCCTCCACTTTCACTCTTCGTCTGCATTGGTTCCTACGCCCAAACTTTGAGTGTAGATTTGGCGGTCTCTAAAAATCATGATCCTCCCTTTCTAAATCCATCACCTACTTCACTTCCTACTCTCTAGTACATGGAAAAACCCACTTGAATTCCTATTCCATTCTTACAAAGTGACACCATAATAGTTTCATATTGTTGTTCTCCTCACTCAAGCCTATTGTACTCAAGCCCATTGTACTCTTCATGAACATCTATTTTGATGATGAAATCCAAGTAAGAAAGTGAGAATATGTCTCCTATATTACATGGTATATTCATTGCGCATGGTATTTTATATCCATGTATATCTATAATAACAAGCCTTTATCAAAGTCCAAAGCTACTTGGAAATCATTTTTAAAGTACAATCTAAGTTGTTAAATAGTGACAACCACAATTTGAAGAATATGGATATCACTATCCTTGGTACCATCATTCAAAGCATCATTGTCTTACACATCTATTCACAATGATCGATTCCCGAGAAGCTCTAGATGATTCACTAAAAACATCTAATTTTCTTTCTAACATGCTAAATCTAGTAATGTTGAGGTACTTACACAACATCTACTCCACTACACTATGAACATTAATTGTTGTCACTTGCACTCCAAATTAGCATTTTGACGCATTGATCTTGTAAATTTCCCTCACTAATAACATTATTTTGATGCATTAATATTGTAGAAAACTTCATCCTATGCGATCATTATTGATTTATCAAAAAGGTTTTAAAGCATGTAGCTCATTCAAGAGATAATGTTGTCATGGGTTATGATCCAATCACCATCATGAATCTCTATGTTTTTTTTCTATCATATCATGGGTTATGATCTAATCACCATCATGAATCTCTATGTTTTTTTTCTATCATATCAAAGTGGGTATATTCCCATCATGACATTACTTATTTAATGAATTATCCATCTTTCCTTTCATAGGCTAGGGTTAGGTGATGATATCACAGAATATATGATGTCATTAGTTGCGAGATGTGAAGACATTACGGTAGACGAGAGATTTTTTTTAAACTTCTACGTTCTCATCTCTAGAGAAAGGGGCGAGGCGAGGCCTTATATGCACAATTTTGTGCCTATCATATTCCATGTTCGGAAAGGTCATGTTTTAAAACCAGGAAAGCATTTAAAGTATATGGTGCTATTCCAAAATGCCTCAAGGTGTGGCGAAACTAAGTGCAAATTTACAAGTTTTACTAGATTTATCAAGAAAAGAAAGATGTCTTTGCTTAGTGTTTTAAATAAATTTTTCAAAATAAATAATATTATCATTTGATCAGAAAAAAAAATATAACAAAAATCTGTCTTATATTTTTCCATAAATTTTTTCAAAATAAATCACTATCATGTGCTTAATATTTATCTTCTACCAATTTAATATTATTAATTTCTCTTTATTCCCCATATAAATATTATACCACCGATCATCTAGACTCTGCCACGATCTCTCTTTCATTTCATGGCAGCAAACCTAAGGTCAAGGAATTCATCTAGATTCTGCCACGATTTCTCTTTCATTTCATGGCAGCAAACCCAAGGTCAATGAATTGCAATGCATCAATAATGTGAATAAAAGACTACATCGTAGATAACTTGCATACTTTTTTTTTCTATTGAATTGAATATGGCATTACTAAAACAGGATAAATTAATATTTTTTTGGTACCATCACAATGCAAGTAATAGAATTCAATTTCAAACAAACACTAAATTAAGTTTTTTTCTCATCAAATAAATTCTTTTTATTTTACATTTTGTTATGAGTGATCATTAATGTTATTGTGCCTTCTAAATAGAATCTTGTGACTATTCCAGATTTTGATATCTAGTGAATCAGTTGTGATAGCACTCGTCTCATTAATAAAATTTGCACTGGTAACAAATATAAATTGAGTTACCTTCAAGATTGCTTTACTGGGCAAAGACTTTTAAAAATAATAATAAAAAAAATAGATATACATAAACCATATACATACAACAACACAGGTTATATTACATAGTAGTTATGTAAAGTGGAAAACAAATAGATTGTCCATAAACCATATACATACAACAACACAGGTTATATTACATAGTAGTTATGTAAAGTGGAAAACAAATAGTTTAGTAGAAGCTTTTTGTTTAATTTAACTGGCTAAGTTTTTATAACCATAATGTTTTAGGGTTTTTCACCATGTTGAATCAAGTAATTTAAATAACAAAAAATAATAATAATAATAAATAGATAATAAAAAAAAAATAGATATCTATATTGTCCATAGATAAATCATACACTATACAATAACAAGTTGTATTACATCGTAGTTATTAAAGTGGAAAAAAAATAGCAGAGTACAAACTTTCTGTTTGATTTAAGTGGTTAAGTTTGTATAATCAGAGTGCTCTAGGTTTTTCACCATGTTGAATCCAGCAATTTTAACAACAAATAATAATAATAAAATAGATTATAAAAAAAATAGATACATATATTGTCCATAGATAAACCATAAACTATACAACAACAGGTTGTATTAGATCATAGTTAGATAAAGTGGAAAAAAAATAGCAGAGTAAAAGCTTTCTGTTTGATTTAAATGATTATGTTAGTATAATCAGACTGATCTAGGATTTTTCACCATGTCTAATTCAGCAATTTAAACAATAAAAAATAGCTATTTTATCCAATAGCTATATAAAATCAGGAAAAAAAAAGATAGCATGGTCTAGAAGTTCTAGCTGTTTTTTCATTTGATTTTACCTTAAATTCATTGAGAAATGATTGGATCTACAGATTTGCTAAATTTATATAATCCAAAGTTTTTTAAAGCTTTGAATCCAACCATTTAAATAACAAAAAAATAACAATTTTATCCAAATTTATATCTCCCATTGCTACCCAACAAACCAATAAAACGTTTGGCCAAAGCCGGGAAAAAAATAGATACCAATGTCACATAGATAAACGATATGCGATACAATACGTTAAAAAATACGAACGCGATACAATGCGTTCTGCATATCAAAAGGCACGCCATGATTTTAGTTTCTGACTTCTAAAATAGCCTAGATAACAGCCACAAACCAGAAAAACACTTTGAAACCAGGAATACAGTATGTGTTATGGGACTTGACAATATCCAACTGCACTCAACGTACAGGGTAACCCTGCCTACAGGGTTAATATAGATCCGCTAATTTCTTGAACTTTTTTAACTTCTTAGTTGATTTATGTACCTCGCGCTTCTTACTCCTTGATTGTGGATCCGCCTTACGCTTACGCTTTTGTTTCTCTTCATTTTCATACCTGATATTGAAAAAAGAAGCACCGACAGGTGGTCGAAGGTCATTATATTCAGCAAAAGCTCTGTTATTGAAGTTATCCCGTGAGTTGGGCACAAAGACGAAAAACCACTCGACCTTGTACAATGTCAAAACTATCTTGTGTGCACCCGGTCTTGGAGGTTCATAAGCAAGGAGCTCCTCCCATATAAAAAATTCTAATATCGTAGCACAAAGAAACAAAACATATTCATCCAGGTTAACATTACTGTGCGAATTCGATCTGTCTATATCAAAGAAAAAAACACAACCATCATACCTTCTTCGTCGTCATCAATGAAAAACTGATTTCAATTGGATTTATTAACAGCTAAATAATACAAATTTCAATTGGATTTATTAACAGCTAAATAATACAAACTTCAATTGCAGAACATATAAATTAGTGTGCAACATATCGACGAAAGTAGGAATCAAACATACCAGTGTTACTAATTCGCGATTCTTGAAGGTTTCAAGGAAGTCGACAGTATCGGTATAGTATTCAAGCTCCGTAGGTGCGTGTTCCACTTCAGCACGCGTTACTTCATCACCTAAGCTGATTCGCTTATCGCTGTAGAATGCAGTCAACTCCATTAAAGGATTGAAATCGTCGACAACTTGTCCGATAACTCCCGACTCCACGAGCCTCCGCTTTATGTCCTCCATTCTTTGTCCAACTTAATGCCGGAAGATACTCAATCTGCAAGAGAAAGCAATGAAAACACCGATCGCAATAAATATATATATATATATATATATATATATATATATATATAGAGTAAAGCAACCGGATTATATGGAGAAAATTTACGGCCACGTCAATAGTGATTTACAATATGTTCAATTGGAAGGTTTATCTTGAGGTTTTCAATCTATTACCAAAATAAAATAATATATTTAAGGAAATAAGGAGGGTAATTAGTTAAAAGGAAATAATATAATACTATGATGCCGTTAGAACAGTTTATATTATTTAATAAAAAATATAATATTAATCAATAAATTTAAGAAAAAATAATATAAATATATTAAATAATTAATACATAATAAATAAATCAACTAGTTATTTAAAAGAAAATAATATAATAATAAGGGGTAGTGGGTATCATCTTTCTCTAATAAATATTAATGAGAAAACATAAATAGAGTAGTGTCATTGTATTGTATTTTATATATTGTATGTGTTGTTTTGTAACCATTATTAGATATTTAATAAAAAAATAATATTATTTAATGAATTTAGGAGAGATAATATAGGTGCATTAAATAATTAATACATAATTACGCACACCTATTGACTATGGGCATAATTAATCACCTTTTAATCTAAAATTCTAATCTTATGGCTAACAATTAAAGATGTTGGCATATTCTTAGTCGTACTCTCTAATCCATGGATGAAATTTAATGCTCATAACTTCCTTGCATTTCTGAATACTTCCGTTACCTTGTTTACTTTTTCACATTTACTTAATATGATTAAGAAATTACTTCTCTAACCATTGATTGACAGGTTAACTGATTAAGAAAAATTAATATGTATAAAACTTTGCATTGCCACGTTCCTTGAGATTAAGTGTTTGTAGCTGGACGCAGTGATAGCTACGACAGTGATCGCTGGACGCAGTGGAAGCTGGGCGTCATTAACTAGCACGGCGACATTTCAGTGGCCGATACCTTTCGGCATTCTCCAGCCGCGAATCGGCTGTGCTAGTAAATAAACCAACTATGTAGTGAAAAGGAAATAGTATAATAATAAGGGGTAGTTGGCATCACATTTGTCTAATAAATTTCGATGAGAAAACATAAATTGAGGAGTATCATTGTATTCGATATATTGTATGTGTTGTTTTGTAACAATTATTGGATATATAATTGTGGGTCTAATGGTTAAGAACATATATGTTCTCTTAAGTGGTCACAAGTTCAATCTAGAGGGGGATAGAGTTTGTATACCTTCATAAAATTTAGTAGTCAAATTGTTGCGTAGAGGGGGTTCCTTATCCCACAAACAAGGGGTCTCATACACCATCTTGGTGTCTAGCATAGTTGTGATCTTAAAATTAGATTATTATTATTATTATAATAAAAAATATAAGATATTGAAAATCACAATAGGATCAATAATATTCATTTTCATCTTTCATTTTCTCTATATTTTGATGGTATCATTTTATTAAAATAAAATATGTGATAAAATTAATATCTAATTTTTTTTTTAATCTTTTTGTTAAAGTGGGATGATTTTTTTTCAATTCATGCATGTGTAATAGTTATATGACGTTAATTACAATGTTTATTAATAATATAAATGTAACGACTTGGGAATGAAATGAATTGTGTTCGAATTTTAAAATATGTTAAAGTGAACGATGTACTCAATATCAAAAGATTATATTTAAACTTTATAACATAACGAATTAGTTAAAAATATAACACAATTACTGATTTTAAACATCATATTAAGACTTTGTAAGATAAGAAATTAGTTAAAGAATAGTGAAATGACGATGTCTAACTCTTCTACGTTTTGGGTTTTTTTTGCAATCGAGTGACATAAATCTGCACAAAATCACTATTTTATGTAATTTAAAATCCTTTTTGAATGTAGAAATGTTAGGGACCTAACCTCCCTAACCCGTCACATAGGTAGAATAATTTAATTCCGTGTAAAAAAGGAAAATATTAATAAGGCCTAGCAATAAGAAAGAAAATTTCAAATGTAAGAAGACCTAATAGAAGCTTATGCTTCTAGAAGGATCTTCCTCTAGATTGTTCTTTTGGATAGATAGATTTAGTATAAATAGGAGTAGTGCGTATGATAAAACTTGTCTTGGATATTATTGTAATAGAGCTCTGCTCTACAAGAGGTTTCCCCCTCGAAGAGTAAGTGAACATTGCTATCAGTAATCCAAGTATTCTTTTTGGTGTCATTCCGGTGTTGTTATGGTTATATAATTGTTTCTCTTTCATTTCTAGCTAAAATATTTATGTTCTGCATACTATTTTATATATGGAGTACTACAAGTGGTATCAAAGCACCTTCCTCGACATAAAATTGTGGGTTAAAATTTTTCAGGGTAGAGACGTATCCCGACGTCTTCAAGCTATAGAGATTTGTCATTGCACACATAAACCTGCGGTCGGGAAGTCATACACAGAAGAAATACAAATTGTACTTAAGTGCACATATGTTAGCCACCCTTGTAGCCCTTTTTGGCACCCGTTTGAGTGGTAGCGCATAAGATAACACTTGTATAAAGATCAACCTAGATCTCCTGAAGCCCTGCATAGATAAACAGATTGGTCGCCCCACTGTTATAGTGCCACCGAGAACAACACTTGGGAAGATACTCTCTAGTACCTGGGTAGTCGGGTAGTGCGACTAATGGTACGGTCTAGCCTTCTTAGTTGGTGCATGCATATCAAAAAGATATAGCATAGGGAAAAATCTTATCTGTAGAAACTTTGAATATCCTACCTATGGGGATGGAAACAAAAATTAGAACAGACAATATATATTTCCGCACAACTGTGCCTTCTACATTTTGGTTGTGAAATTAATACATATTTCTTCATGTTAAGGATTTGGGAATTTTGTCACCGCAATATTATTCAGGTTGGAGTATAATTTCGCAAGAGTAAAAAAAATAAAAAATTATAGTGGTCCCACTGGCACACTTGTTTGGGACCTATCCCACTTGGTTCCTTTCTTCGCCCCGATTCTAGTGATACCTAGCATTTTTAACCCAAAAAAAATGTGGACCCAACCCTTCTTCAACACCCTTATTTCGCTCATATCCCTTTCGATCGCCCTTTTCTCCCTGATTGCAGTGGTACCTATCATTTGAAACCCTTCTTCCCCATGGTCCCACCCACCCCTCTAGACCCCTTTTGTTTCCCCTATACCATTTTCCTGCTCATTTGTCCAAATAACTACCACATGAGCCCAAGAACTCAATGCGTTGATTCCTGACACCCACCAGAACCAGAAAGACATCAAGACTATCAGTGTGAACCTTATCTCATTCAATTCATCTATCGAGATCCTCAAGGAACAATGTTCCCACATAAAAGACCCCAAAGAAAACTTATTTGGCTATTCATAGCACCCATTCTCTTCTGAACAACCATCTTCTCAGGATGACCATGACTCTTCCAAATATCAAGGTCCTCATACTACCCACTTTTCTTGAGACCGTCTCCCTCCCAGAATTGAGGTAAACAAATTTGATGGATGAGATCCTACAGGCCGGGTTACCCAAATGAAACATTATTTCTCTTTGCATGGAATTACTGAAGATTTATCCAATCTTCGTTATGGTGTCCTACATCTAGACCTGGAACAATGGAAATGGAAAAAAATGGCATGTTAATGGTATGTTTCTTGGACACGGTTTGTGGACGAACTTTATGACAACTTTGACATTGACACCCCCCATTTAGTCCATTTGACCAAGTTAAAGTAGTCTGGGATAATGGAAGACTTTATTTCCGCATTTGAGCACTTGGCTTTCAGAACAAAGGGCATTTCATATCCTTTCTATAGGGAATGATTTATCAGCTTCCTCAATTATGAAATCCATTCCCATGTTCTCATGAAACACCCCTAGAATTGGTTGGAAGCTACTCAACGAGCCAAGGAATCAAAACATATTGTATCCTTCCTGAACCACAAACCCTCTTTTCCTCCTCTTCCTAAACCCACCAATTTTTCCCCTCCTGCAACACCCCTGAAGATCCAAAAATTAACTAGGGCTGAAATGGTTAAATTCCAACTCAAGGTTCTTTGTTATAGTTGTGATGACAAATATTTTTTGGGGAATAATTGTACTTGGAAAATAATCTTTTTAAGGATGTGACTGAGGATCTTTCTCAAGAAGATGTTTTTGATCAACCAGATGTTTACCCCATGATTTCACTTAATTTTCTCACTAGCTTCTATGCTCCCCAGACTCTCAAATTAATTGGTTAGATCAAAAATAGGAAATTCATCATCCTTGTTAATAGTGGTAGCACCCATAACTTTATTCATCACTTCATTTCCAAAGAAGTCAATTGTTGCATCTATTCCATCAATAATTTTCAAATCATGATTTCCAATGGTGGTTCCATGAAATGTGGGGGACGATGTGGAAATGTGTGACTCCAAATTGGTCAATATCACCTGAAATCCCATATGTTTTCTATAGACATGGGTGGTTGTGACATTGTTCTTGGTACTGAATGGTTATGCACTCTAGGCCCCATTCTGATGGATTTTAAGGACTTAATCATGCAATTTCAACTGGAGGGATAACAATATAAGTTCCAAGGCATCACAACAGGCTCCCTTGAGATCATCATTTACCATCGCATAAAAAAAATCCTCTGAAAAGGTTATTCATGAATTATATCCCAACTCCATTCCATTCATGCTATTGACACACCTTCTGTGAATCGTGAACTCCAATCTATCATCTTGTGGCTTAGACTCCACCACTTCAATATTCACATTACTAGGAGTCTCCAATCCAAATTTATTAGAACAATATATGAAGCTTCTATGCTACAGGTTCATCATCCTAAATTATGACATCTTCCTATTGGTCTGTAGTTTCATCGTGACTTTGCAACTCTGTAAATCCTGTGAGTATGATCTCAGTGATTTCTTCATTCACCTATTTGTATTTCCTTTATTTCTTCTCCAAACCTTATTGTATCTTATATCCGTGTTTTCCTTCAGAGAGGAATTCATCATGCTTCTACAATCATGATATATATGTATGTTATCAGAAAAAAAATGTTTATAGCAATATAGATAATGGATGAAGAAACAACAAACAAAGATACAACATACTCCTAATATTTACAGAATCAACTCTAGCAAGATGACCAAAACTATACAAAAAAACCTTAAATTTGTCGGCACTTCCAACAAAGCCAACGCGCACACATTTGCGGAGGCTAGAACAACTCCATACATGCACAATGCATGGTTTGCGTAACTGTCCATGAAGAAACCCACATGGATGCATAAATGACACCTTTATGAATTTGGTTGAGCCTCAATGACTTCCAACATGATGTAATTCAAGACATGACCCCAAGATCGACCCAAAATCTCGCCTTGTGATGACTCAAAAGATGGGATGTACCCCAAAGGGTACTCCCATTCACACTTGAATAAATTTATCAAATTCCTTGTTATAATTCTATAAATAGATGGCCATGGTATACAAAAATAGAATAATTTCATTGTAATGTTGTGTTGTTCATATACTCTTGGAGAAACCACTTTGTTCTCTTGAGAATAGCTTGGGAAAGTATAACATAAGGAAATATTTTCTCCTCTTGGAAGGATTTTACATAGATTTCTTCATCATTGTCAATTTGGAATAGGAGAGTAGAAGTGTCCTCTCCAGGTGTTACCGATCCTGAGAGGGCCGAGATTAAGACGTAGTATTTGATCTATTCTCTTATCATATTTGCAGGTGGCTCTTCATCTTCAACTGCATGGGCATGGTGCCTCTTATGTTTCATCTTGTACTCTTCTTGTCTAGATGGAAAAAAATTCACATTGTGTCCCATATTGTCACAATGGTAGCATTGTACATATGAGTAACCTCTTATCTTTCTTTGTCCTTTATTTTGAAATCTCCTTGGATGAGATTCTTTATCATTGAATTTGTTTGGGGGTTGAGACTCTTTATAAGTCTCGTTTTGGATGTAGGACTTCTTCCTTCCTCCTTTGGTGTGAGTAGCTAGGGCTTGATCATCATCTCTTGCTAGTAATGCTTCACGGTTAGCTACACTTGTCTCTTCTTGAATGCATTCTTCCCATAGACCATCAAACATTAGTTTCTTCGTTCTGGAACAAATCGTTTGTATGAATGCATCCCAAGGTCTTGTGAGGCCATTTACGGTCGTCATTATAAGTTCATATTTGTCTATAGTATCTCCGATTGCTTCTGGTTGTTCTTTGAATTGGGATATTCTGGAGAAATATTCTTGGATTGATTCTCCCTTTTGCATTAATGTATTCTTGAGTTGAGTTCTAAGATTCATCTTCCAATTTATATTCTTTCTTTCATATAGTCTGTTTATGGCATCAAACATTTCTTTTGGAGTATTGTTTGATGAAACATAGGGAATCAGGTGATATTTGACTGAATCTGCAATGATTCTTTTGGCCTTGATTGTGTCCTTTTGGTGCTTTTTTTTTCCTATAGTATCATCGAGCTTCACCACTTCTTCTTTGATGAATATTCCTAATTCATTCTCTTCAAGAATGAGGCCAATCCTATACTTCCAAGCACAGAAGTTTTCCACACCTTCTATATTGTCAACAAGCTTAACGCTTGCAGACATCTTTTACATCGAGCTAGGAAAAATGTCCAAAAAATTAAAGTGTTCAAAATCAAATTCTAAACTTACCAGGAGGTGTGCTTGGCTGAGGCGAGTAGCCTGGTGTGCTTGGATCTGAGAAAATCCAACTTTTACCCCTCCAAACTTTATCTGTGGATTTTTGGACTGGTGCTTCTAGTTTTTTGGTACCTCTGGTACTCTGGTACTTCTCATACTTTTGGTACTCTAGTTTTCTAGTACTTCTTGCACTTTGTTAAACTAGGGTTTCACTTTCTGGGAGATCTAGCCACTGAAAATTTGTGCTGAAGGTGCCAAAATGATCCTTGAGGGAGGGCGCACTTTTCTATATTGTTTTAGGGATGAAATACCTCAATAACAAAAAGCCCTAATTTGCATGTACAACAACAGTGACATTTTTCACTTTTCTCTTGTGAAAGATGCTCTCTTCATCTTGGCTCTGATACCATGTTAATGTTTAAGCCATTATTATAGTTATTTTCATTTTAATAGATAACAATAGCATAAGATAGAATCACTGAGAAATATACAATCACAAGAGACACATAATTTATCCTAAGAACCCTCTTGAGGAAGAAAACCCATCAAAACTTCCTTATTATAGATAGCCAATACAATGCTAAGAGATAACTCAAACAAATAAAGAAAGTCCTCTCCCAAATATGTGCCTCTCTCTCTCTCTCTCTCTTCTCCAACTACAGCTCTGAAACTTGTCTCTTAATGAATAAGTGAGTGTGTTTCTAAGTGAGGTGCTAGCCTCCTTATTTATACAAATATGGCATGTGTGAAAGTGTATTTTCACTAGCAGGGCTGAATTCTTCTTCTGGGTGGTTATAACCACCTTTATTATATTATAGGGCCTCTTTGATATATTCTAGGGCCGACTTAATCTTTTGCCTATTACAATTACATTATGACCAATCCATAAAAGGGGATTTGGTCTTTTACAATAGCGGACATGATCAATCCACAATGGGGATTGATCCAATGAATAATATATCAAATAATAATCAAAATACACTTTGCAGTTACATTATTTCAACATTGATGAGTGTAGGAGAGCCAATAGTTTTCCAACAAGTGATGGACATGATGCAAGTCGAGGCTCCTTCGTCAATAACAGTTCTACAAATGTTCTTGTTTTCAAGAACAACTTGGATTTGGTATGCTAATTGAGGAGGAAGCCTTGGAACACGATCTTCCAAGTCAAAGATTATGAGATTAGTATCCATGGGATCAATTCCAGCAATGGCCCTTAGCAATGTCTTTCGTTGTGCTGGAAAGCTTTGAAGCACTTCGAGAGCTGACATCCCAGAGGGTGCTTGCGAAAGATATTCTACAATGTTGTAGTTTTGTGTAGCAGGAGTGTAAGGGTTAAATACAGACTTTCGAACAATTCCCTTGGGAGGAGGGAGAAGAACTGTATCGAGACTCGGTCTTTTGAGATGAAGAGGACTGTTGGGAGGTGAAGTTGGGAGTGAAGGTTGAACCAACGAAGGTGGTATATCATCAACTTTTTCTTTTAGCTGAGAGTAATCCTTGGCTCAAGTTACGAATGCAACTTCGTTCTTTTTAGAGTTAGAGGTACACATAAGGACATATGATGAAGTATAAGGGGTAGCTTGGTCATGAATGACCAGTTGGGATTGTTTTTTAGAAGGGAAAGGTTGTGACAAAATGATAGGTGTATACAATTTCCTGATTCCTTGGAGGAACTTAGTAACCTCAGAATGTCTTCTTTGTAATGGTCATCACCACAGATAAGGCAGGGGTAACGAGGCTTACGTTTTGATTTCTCATCAATGCTTTGTGATTTGGATTTATCAGATTGTGGATTATTGTTCTTGTCCTCCTTATTATTAGCCTTTCTTTTCTTTTTATTTGGATTTCTCCTAGTAGGTGTGGATTGAACAGAATTAACTTTAGCAGTATTACCGGTGGCAGGAGTAGGAGTAGGAGTACTTTGTGCATTGGAATTATTAGATTTGGGACTGGTGTGACTGGTGGGAAAATATTGGGTCTCAACATGGAATGTACCAATCACACCATCAACAACATGATATGCTGCTCAATGTTTTGGGGTAGGGTTTGTGGAAGAACGAGGAGCATCAGGGATCAAATCGTAAAGTGTTCTCATCTGCGAATAAACGAGATCAAGATATTGAGCATGACTAATCGCCTGCTCTTCAGTGACAACACCACCCATGGAGACATCATGAGCAATGGGTCCAATGAGTGATTTTGTAAACCAATCGGCTAATAGTTGATCAGGAAGAGGAACTTTGATTAAATGTCTTCTCCTCCTCAACTCATGGATGTGATCAGAAATATGAGTGGATGAGGATTGCTTGAAAGAACTCAAAATTTTAGTTGATGTCTCATATCGAATTGGCAAATGGTAATGTGTCAGAAATTACATGGCTAGGGTTTTAAAGTCATTGAAGAAACCTCGAGGTGACTTGATGTACCATTTTGTTTTCGAACCTATGAGAATTCATTGGAAAAGTCGCAGTATGATGGAGTCATCCATCAAGGAGTTCGATGAACACCACAGATGAAAAGTCATAACATGATTATTAGGATATTCTCTTGCTTGACCATCAATTTTAGGAATGTCGGATGGTAACTTATCCGGTATGATGGACCAATGAGGAGAATTTAATATAGGATCATTCAGAATCCTAGACAGATCAGGTAAATCTAAAGTGGCCAGGAAAGCCAACTGTTAGTTCACTTGTGGATACTGGTAGTTTTGAGGAGGAAGTCCCGTAGGTATACTAGTAGGACCGTAAGAAGTTTGAAAATAATTACACAGTACTGACAAACTCGGTTTTGGAGGGTTTTGGGACATATAGCCCGCAAGTTTGGGTTGGGAAGAGGGGTTCCCTTGGTAAGGGGCACTAGATTGAATGCCTTGACCCCAAGTGGTATTCAAGGAGCTTGGATACGGTTGGTCGAAGTTAGGGGTTATGAAAGAGTTAACTTGAGGATGTTTCCCCCCATACGGTTATGGATTTCATTGGAAAGGAAGGCTCCAAAGTTGAGATTGTGACCGAGGTGCATTTTGTCCATATAGTGGGTTATGGACTCCAACCTAAGGTTGAACCCGAATTTGAGGTTATGCCCCAACTTGATATTGACATTCAATATGAATCTAGTAACCATAATTGAACGAATGACTGGTGCCTCCAACTAGATTGGAGCCACTAGAGCCATATCCTCCAAGAAAAGGTGGAGGAGGAACATAAAGCCCTCTGGAGAGAACCTAGGTAGGTGTAGGAATAAATACAACAATAACATTATACCTAGGAGGAAAAAAAAATTCAGATTGAACCTGGGTAGGGATAGAAATAGAAGAATTTAGAGCTCTACACCTAGGGGGAAGTGATGGATTTGTTCTATATGGAAGTGGTGTCCAAATCAGAGCTTTGGATATAACCACATTTTCTGTAGGAATCGTGGTAACTTGCGAGACCATAGTAGAATGGGCCATATAAAGAGTAGGGATCGAGTGAGAAACAATCAATATTTGGTCTGAAATGGTGGTGACACTACTAGTAGTACCAATGAAATGGTTCAAAGGTACCATGTAGGTGACGAACGTCTCAGGAACTTGTGATACTATAGGTCGATCGAGACTTGCTCCTAGCTTACCGTACAGATCACGTACTGTCAAAGGGATAGAACTAGGTTTATAAGTTTTGACAGTGTGAGCCGGGGTCCTAAAAGATTCACTATGAAAATGTGTGTCCTCTACCCCAGATCCTGCGTTAGGTCCAGTAGGTATTTCAAAATTTTCATCAAGAACAATTTCTCTTGATGAGTTCATCTGGAGCATACATGGATTTCATACAACACTCAATTCCAGATTGATAGGGAGGATAAAATCCTCTAGGGAGTTTGAAACAATTCAAAAAACTTCCAAGGAGTGTGTGCTTCCAACTTTCGAAGAAAATTCGTGGTCGACTACTCCCTCTGGAGATCCTTCTGGTGAATTGGGAAGCAAAGGTTGGTAGCCTTCTAGATCTTCTAGGGGCAGCCCTTGCATCCTACGTGAACAACAAAGGCCAATGTTGGCTGAACTGAGTAAAGAATAGAAAAAATCTATGGCTAACTAGAGAAAACCAACAACACTCACTAATAAAATATAAGAATAAAACCAAGCAAACAAATCTTCTTATTTCGAGGTCACTAGTTGGTGATGAAATCCAACGTCGTGAAATCGAGACAAGAAGGGGATGGGATAAGAGGGTGGAAAAGTTACATTGACGAAATGCTTAATGGACTTACACCCTGGTGCAAGCTCCCACACATAATCGTGAGTATACCCTCTAAGGATCCCGAGTGAGTCTGGCCAACTTCGATTCCAGGTATCGTGAAGACTTTCCCCTCCATATTCACCTCGTGTAAATACCCTAAAGAGATAGGATACTAAGGTTACCAACTACAACAGTAATTCCTTGGGAAACAATTGATAGCCTGATCCACGCGCAAAGGTAGGGTATCTAGCCCGAAATAAACTTGAAAGGATTCCACTCATCATTGTGGGTATACCTTCAAGTGACCCCCATAATACATGAAATATCTACACCAAGAACAAAAATGCAAGGGGAGTAACTCTTCTAGTTTTAATGCAACCTCAGGTTTGACCCTTGTGTGAGAAGGGCTTCCCATGACAAAATGTAGCAATTGTATTTTAACTCTCCCTATCACAAGATACTATTGTGTGTTTTGATGCTTTGAAGAGTGTACCTCACAACCTATTTCAAAGAGCTATCCTAGATAATGTTGGTGCAAAAGATACCTGGAAAATAAAAGTTACTAATTAAATTTTAGATTTACGATGTATTTTAAAGGTTGTTTCTTACTCAAAAAAGGGGATCAAAGTGAAACTGTTGATGTTATGACCTTGAACCAATAAAATGCAAAAAGAGACGAATGTGAAAATTTTCAATTCAATGAACTCTAGTTACAACAGGGATAAAGTATTTCTCTTTTAAAGTACAAGAATCTACTAATTGCAATTCCTTAATTCTGAATGAACACAATTCCAAATAATCATGAACTACACATTTTCCAATTTCTCTCCTTCCAAATATTTTGAATGTAAGAATTTTTTTATAAGGGATTACTAAAAAGAAAGGCCGAATTCAATTCTTCCTTTCCGAGACAAAATCAGAGATTTGATAACGAAAGGAAAATGAAATCCAAGAAAATCAAAACACTCTCAACACTATTCCCAAATAAAATTCGCAATGTAGACAAAAACGAAAAAGAAAAGAAAAACTCTTGACATAAGCAAGAAAAAAATTCTTTTTAATCAACAAACAATCTAACAAGCAAAATGAATCCAAAACTCACAACAAACCAAAGACCCTTTGTAAAAAAAACACTGAGATGAAGATCTGAGATTACATCCTTGTGACAATGAGTGTGAGAAAAAACTTGCAAAACACAAAGAAATACTTTCAATCACTGAAAACCAACCACAAGCAAGCTCCAAACTCAAGAATCAATCAATCATGGGCACATGAAGTTTTCCCTAGGCTACTAAGGCAAATCTGGGTGATAAAAGGAAAAATGACTCACTACATCAAAATATATAGGAGTCGTTGCGGGCTAGGCATAAGACATAGTACAAAGAGCAAGGGTCATCGTAGGCCACTGGCAAAGCAGAGTGTAATGTATTTGTATTGGATTGGCTAAGCATAGGGTAACGTCTCAGGCTCATCACAGGCTATCAGTAAGGTACACTGCGACGATCTCTGTAAATTTGGAAAAATTGGGAGAAGGACAAAAATATCCAAAAGAATTTCTAAACCCTGGGAGTCTAAATGGATCCCCCATAGACTCAGAGAACAAGAGTTATCAGAAGAAGGCAAGCTAAAGGAAAATGGGATGCAAAAAATCAAAAGGAGGTCGTATCTCCCAAGTGGAATCGCCAATTTTTTTATGGTACCTATCCGTAAATGCGGGCATAAATAGATCTCCCTAGATCCACCTAGATCTAGAACAAAACAGAACAAGACATGACACTTTCCCTAAGCTCTAATCATTGAGTTTACTATCAAACAAGAGATGGGAAGCATACCATTTAAATATCATTTCTTCTTGTCGTTGTCATCCTAGCTTCACTTTAGTGCTCTTGTGATATTGGATCTGCAAGGGAACACAAACCAACCAAAGTGAAAGCAATATAGAATACTCAAAGAGAACTTATGCATGTGATCAAGGAATAAATTTTATGGGACAAAAACATGTCAGTGTATTATATTAATGTGAAAGTGAATATTACAACCAAATACTTGATGTTGCAAGGTCCCCTTTTGATGACCCTTTTCTCCAACACACACTTGCTCCAACCTTGAATGAATAAGATCCACAATAACTTGATGAAATGAAATGAAGCTCTCAAGAATGACCCAATGTAGAATTCTCCATACAATCTTAGCCTTATTCAACCTTCATTAACCTTAGAATTTTCCATGAGAAATCCCTCTTTAAATATGGGAAAGATATATGTTTAAAGACAATAGGATGATCCCACCAAATTAGAGAAGCACGTAGGATCCCAACCATATGGATGCCACCTCATCTTCTAGAATATCCCCTTCTAGAGCTTTCATGAAGTTCAACCTTTTCTTAGCCTTTTGACATCGTCGCACGCCAGCTGTAGAGAAGCCTGAAGAGACGTTGCAAACCATTTTTAGGGCAGAGTGCGATGACTAGGCATCATCGCACCCTGCTTATGATGAAGCCTGCGACGAACTTACTTAATAGGGTTTTTTGGAAAAGGAAGCCAGTCACTTTCATCATGGAGAAAGGATCTTTTTGGGAACAGGAACACATGTTGTCAGTGGATCACTAATATGACCAAAATAATGTGTAACATCTACGGAAATAAGTTTCTAAATCTATGATCTTCAGAATATTATAATATCTATGGTGATGAGCAGGTCCAAAGGAATATCCACGATAATTTATATATGAATCATGATCCTCCCTAGCCCGATGGGTTTGCTTGAATTGTTGAGAGCTATAAATTACAAGCAAGAGGTCATGGCATCATGTCCTTGAGCTGGATACCTCTATAGATACTATTGAGGATCACTCGATGTCCCTACCGAGTTAGGTTACCAAAACTGCAACTAGTCGATTTACCTCCCGTACCATCCTTGAAATCATGGGAAGTACCTAGAGGGTTTCGCATGATGTGTATTCCAATGCAAAACAAAATGAAGCATGGGTGTAATGTCCCATTCCAGATGACTGTGGTGGAGGATGACTCAATATCCTATATGAATCGCATAGAATATCTTAAAAAAAAACAAGGGATTCAAGAAAGTTTATTTGGTGTCACTAGAAAAAAATATTGAGAAGCCCTAAAAGTGGCATTAAATAAAATAAAAAATTATATTTAATTGGAATTGGAGGGAAAAATAAAGTGAATATTTGATTTGGTCAAAACGGGGGAAAGGTCTAGATGGTCCAAAGGAAGTTTAAATATAGGATCAACCCTTCTCCTTAGAATTATGTTTTGATATCTTATTGAGTTCTCTTGTAGCCAACGTCTTTGTTGGGTGTTTGGGAAAAACCCTACCATATTGCAGGTTTAGTTTCAGTGGTGCAATATCCACCCTAGCTAGACAAAAAGTGGGATTCATCTGGAGTCCTCATTTTTGTTCATTGTGGATCTTGATTCCATCCTAGAGAGAGATAGAGGCCTATCTGTTCACAAAGGGAGTTTGATGTCCTTTTTAAGAGGATGCCCTTCATGAGATCCGCTGACACTCATAGGGTTTCGTGCAACCATAACAAGAGTCATCCCCGTAGGTTGGGAACAAGTTTTCCCATGAGGCCCCACTAGAAGATTCAAAATCGTCCTGCGAGGTCCTGTCCATAGAGCAATGCAGGAGCAACAACAAACAACAGAAGTAGAGGGGAGAAGGATTAGTCTGAGACTATGCATGTGTGGACATATAGACAGAGAAGGATTCCTCACTGATTGATGAAATTTGGTATCATCAACATGTTTCTTGTTGCGTTTTTGTTATTAGTTTCTTCCATCTGGAATGTATCTAATAGCTTTGTGTGCAGGAGGGATTGGAAGCTGTTGTTACAACCAATAGATTTCTTGTACTGTGTGGGTTGATTTTTCCATTGATAATAAAGATGTCATGGTTAACTTCTCTATTTTATGTGTAATGGATCTATGAGATATGCTTAATTTGGTAACATGTGCACTTCCAATAGTACTAATATAAAGTGTTTGAAAATTTAGACAAAGAAGAATAATAAATTGGGTAGTAGACATATATTCCCCATTTACCCTAGTTGGGGACATTATAATGGTACGAGAGATGGTGATTCTATAAGCCTGTGACTACATTGATTCCTAGAGGAAATGGGTGTGGAGGAAATACCACTTGAGAGTCACTGGAAAAATAAATAGAAGAAAATCACACATAGTTCGAGCCAAAAGGAGGAATGGGGGACCATGGTGAAGAGATAATATTGTCATTATTGAAAACCATGGTTAATGAACAAAGAAAAATGGCCATTAAACAACGAAATTTGGCCCGATTTATGAAATAGTTCCTTACTAACACTAAAGCAAATAAAAAACATGGACGCTCCAATGGGAACCAGTTAGAGGGAAACCATAGAGGAAATGGAGCTTTTGTGGAAGGAAATAATAATCATACCCCGACCGAGATCAGGAATGAAATTGCCTATGCCCCTATTACCAACACTCTTGGTAGGAAAACATACAAGAGAACCAGAGCAACCAATTAAGAGTTCAATATTAACACCTCGTACATGGAGTACAAGATGTCATATGCAGATATCCACGAGAATGTTTCCTATCAATACTTCTGGGACCTCAAAGATAAATAAAGTCCGAAGGAGGGGAACAAAGAAGCACATAGCTCACATAAATTTGATCTCATGAGCAAGGTGGGAAGTTTGACCATTCCACCCTTCAATGGGTCTATAAAGAGAATGACCGAGGAAGAAGCGATTAAGTATTCCACCCTTTATTTGGAAGAAAAAGCACATGAATGGTGGTATCATGGGCTTATGACACTAGGGCATGCTAAAATCACTTCATATGTGGACTTCACTAGGAATTTGATGGACATACTTGAACAAAAGGATCCTAAGAAACACTTTAGGGAGTTGGGACTATTGAGGCAGACGTGTACATCAAAAGCCTACATTACAAATTTTTAGAGGATGGCCATTATGGTGACATATATATTTCAAAATAGGTTGGTGATTCTATTCACAAAGGGTCTATTTGAACCCTTGAGAGGATGCGTGACATCCTTTAGGCAAACCACATTGCGGGAGGCCATCATGAGATCCCAAGTCATGAAGGACATGGTCAACAAGAAGGTACCAAAAAAATACTTCATCCCTCAAGGAGGTAATGAGAATAAGCTCCCCCATAATTCATGGACAGGGAAAGATAAGATGGATGGAGAGACTCAGAGAGAACTAATAGGGAAGAAACTTTTAAAATAGTATCAAACATCCATGTGAACTAGGTTATATATGTATGGGAAAAGTTAAATTCCATTACATTGAGGTAGTTTCCTACGAGGAGAATGAAGGCATTGACAAATGTTTTTGATTAGATAGCAATGAGCCATCACATACTATAGATAAGGAACAAATACACGATAGATCTAATGGGGTGACCATTTCCACCCTTTAAGGAGTCCCTAAATATTATACCTTCGGGATCAAAGGCGTTGTGTAGGGGCAGAGGGTTATAACACCGATGGGTGGTGGAGCCACCCACAACTTCACTGACACTGCATTTGTCACTAGGAGAAATATCCCTACAAAGGATTTTGAGGGATTCAATGTGGGAGTGTTGGATGGGTACAACATGATATGTAATCCAAGTGTCACGGGACTGGAAGTAACCTTGGGAAAATATATATTGACTGATGACTTTTATGTCATGGATTTAAAAATACTCATGTGGTGCTAGGATTTTAATGACTATACTCTTTGGGAGATATCCACATGAATCATAAGGACATGAGAATGAAACTATAGGACAAGGGTTATCAACAAGTTTTCTTGAGATTTATGTCAATAAGTGCACCTAATATTGTGTATATCCAATGCATGGAGGCCCTTTCTAGACATAGGGATGTGGCTTGTGCAGCAGAGTGCCTGATCACCATGGATAATCCATTACAGGAATGTAAGAATTACCATGTGGATATCAATAAATTGCTTGGAAAGCATGAGACAATATTTGAACCGTTGTCGTCTAGGAGACCAATGGATAGAGGATTTGAGCATGTAATTGACTTATAAGAGGGATTGAAGCACATGATCACCACTCCTTACAAACATCCCAAAACATTCAAGGTAGAAATAGAGATTTTCATAAAGGAGTTCCTAGATATGGGGAACATAAGGCCTAGCTCTAGTCCATTCACCTCATCAGTTATACTAGTGAAGGAGAAAGATGGTACTATGCAGATATCCATAGACTATAGGGCACTAAAAAAGAAGACCATCAAACACTGATATCTGATACCCAGGATTGATGAGTTGATTAATGAGCTTCATGGGGAAGTATACTTATCAAAGGTTGACCTACGATCATGATACCACTAGATTTGGGCTATGGAAGAGGATATCCATAAAATAACATTCATGTGTCACTAAGGGCACTACGATTTTCTAGTTATGTCGTTCAGGTTGACGAACACACCAACTATCTTTCAGTCATGCATGAACCATATCTTCAACAAACCATTGATGAAATTTTTTTGCATGTTCTTTGATGATGTTCTCATATACAAAATGATGTGGGAGGAACACCTGGAGCATGTGGATGATATTTTCACCATTATGGAGGAACAATCTCTTTTTACCAAGGAGGAAAATTGTGAGTTCATATTGATAGAGATCCTCAATATGGGTTATGTGATTAGTGTTGAGGGAGTAAAGGTGCATCGGGAGAATATTGAAGCCATCTTAGACTGGACTAACCCCATATCACTCATGGATATAGGAGGATTCTTTGAGATATGTAGTTATTATAGGTTCTTTGTTAAAGGATTTTTATATTTGGTTGCACCATTAACATATCTCACCAAAAAGGGGGCGTTCCAATGGTTTTATGATGCATAGGTAGCGTTTGATAGAATGAAGGAGGTCATGAGAACTTTCTCAGTATTAGCACTCCTATATTTTACACAACCTTTTGTCCTAGAGTGTGACACATACAACGAAGGGACAAGATAAGTAATGATGCAAAACCGACATCTCATAACTTTTGAGAGAAGGAAGTTAAAGGAATCGGAGAAGCTATACCCAATATATGATAAGGAGATGTTGGCCATTATGCATGCCTTGGCCAAATTTAGGTAGTACCTATTTGGAGGGCGCTTTGTGGTTCAGACTAACCACAACAACTTGAGATACTTCTTAGAGAAAAGAGACTTAAATGAGAGGCAACATAAATGAGAGACATCATCTACTACAAATATAGGATCTATCTTGTCGCTGAGTTGACACTCAAGGATAATATTTAGAGGGAAACACATGATGCACCTCTGATGGAGAACTAGGGGTATCTGAATACTTACAAACATGTAAGGGATATATTCTCATGGAAGGGTCTCAAAGGGGATGTACTTCAACATGTGAGGGGATGCATGACTTTCCCATAGAATAGGTTAGATTTTATGCAGGAGCATATTTCCACCTCGACAGATGCATCAACAAACATCTAAAGATAAGGAGAGGTACCGAACCTCTCATTTCCAGGATTCAAAATATTAATTATGTAAATTTATGTGTAAGTTTGATAAAACACCAAAATCCATGCCTTTAGATAGCTGTGGATATATTCATCGAATTAATTCACTATAAGAAGTTCTAAATCTGTGTCAGGTTTGGATCTTTGTTCTTTGTAATGAATCCTAGGATAAGGTGTATTAACTTAGATGGTGATAGCATTTAGGCGATGGAGAGGATAAACTCGAAGAGCCTCTTGTAAAAATAAATGAGAGAACTGAGTTAGGAGTTAGAGAGAAAATAAAGAATTAGGATAGAGATAGAGTAACGAGAGTTAGAAATGAACTGAGACTCTGTGATAGTCAAGTCTTGTATATAGTTGTAAATAGACATTGATCTTAATACAAAGAAAAGAAATTTTTCCTGCATGTGATGTATATTTATCTTATCTGTGATCTTTGAATGATATCTGTGTATGTTCATAAATGCTATAGATGTATGTTATATTTCATCTGTAGGGATAAAAAAAATTTATTGTATGTGAGCTCTTTTGATTTCGGTTTGGGCTCTTTGTGGCCAAATGAAAGGAGTTTCCCTTTGTCAAACAAACACTGAGATGAATATTTGAGATTACATCCTTGTGACAATGAGTGTGAGAAAAAACTTGCAAAATGCAAAGAAATACTTTCAATCACTGATAACCAACCACAAGCAAGATCCAAACTCAAGAATCAATCAATCATGGGCACATGAAGTTTTCCCCAGGCTACTAAGGCAAATCTGGGTGATAAAAGGAAAAATGACTCACTCCATCAAAATATATAGGATTCATTATAGGCTGGGCATAAGACATAGTGCGAAGAGAAAGGGTCATCACAGGCCACTAGCAGAGAAAAGTGTAATGTATTTGCACTGGATTGGCTAAGCATAGGAAAATGTCTCAGGCTTGTCGCAGGCTATCAGTAAGGCACACTACGACGATCTCTGTAAATTTGGAAAAATTGGGAGAAAGACAAAAATATCCAAAAGAAATTCTAAACCCTGGGAGTCTAAATGGATCCTCCACAAACTCAGAGAACAAGAGTTATCAGAAGAAGGCAAGCTAAAGGAAAATGGGATGAAAAAAATCAAAAGGAGGTCGTATCTCCTGAGTGGAATCGCTAATTTTTTTATGGTACTTATCCGTAAATGCGGACATAAACAGATCTCCCTAGATCCACCTAGATCTAGAACAAAACAGAACAAGACATGACACTTTCCCTAAGAGCTAATCATTGAGTTTACTATCAAACAAGAGATGGGAAACATATCATTTAAATATTGTTTCTTCTTGTCGTTGTCATCCTAGCTTCACTCTAGTGCTCTTGTGATATTGGATCTGCAAGGGAACACAAACCAACCAAAGTGAAAGCAATATAGAATACTCAAAGAGAACGTATGCATGTGATTAAGGAATAAGTTTTATGGGAAAGAAACATGTCACTGTATTATATTAAAGTGAAAGTGAATATTACAACCAAAGCCTTGATGTTGCAAGGTCCCCTTTTGATGACCCTTTTCTCCAACACACACTTGCTCCAACCTTGAATGAAGAAGATCCAAAATGACTTGATGAAATGAAATAAAGCTCTCAAGAATGGCCCAATGTAGAATTCTCCATACAATCTTAGCCTTATTCAACCTTCATTAACCTTAGAATTTTCCATGAGAAATCCCTCTTTATATAGGGGAAAGAGAGATGTTTAATGAGAATAGGATGATCCCACCAAATCAGAGAAGTGAGTAGGATCCCAACCATACAGATGCCACCTCACCTTCTAGAATATCCCCTTCTAGAACTGTCGTGAAGGTCGACCTTTTCTTAGCCTTTTGACATCGTCGTACCCCAGCTGTAGAGCATCCTAAAGAGACGTTGCAAACCATTTTAGGGAAGAGTGTGATGACCAAGCATCATTGCACCCTTCTTATGATGCAGCTTGTGACGAACTTACTTAATAGGGTTTTTTGGAAAAGGAAGCCAATCACTTTCATCATGGAGAAAGGCTCTTTTTGGGAACATGAACACATGTTGTCAGTGGATCACTAAGATGACCAAAATAATGTGTAACATCTAGGGAAATAAGTTTCTAAATCTATGATCTTTAGAATATTATAATATCTATGGTGATGACCCAGTCCAAAGGAATATCCACGATAATTTATATATGAATCATGATCCTCCCTAGCCCGATGGGTTTGCTTGAATTGTTGAGAGCTGTAAATTACAAGCAAGAGGTCATGGCATCATGTCCTCGAGCTAGATACCTCTATAGATACTATTGAGGATCACTCGATGTCCCTACTGAGTTAGTTTACCAAAACTGCAACTGGTCATTTTACCTCCCGTACCATCCTTGAAATCACGGGAAGTACCTAGAGGGTTTCATAGGATGTGTATTCCAATGAAAAACAAAATGAAGCATGGGTGTAATAGCCCATTCCAGCTGATTGTGGTGGAGGATGACTCAATATCCTATATGAATCGCATAGAATATAGTAAAAAAAAACAAGGGATTCAAGCAAGTTTATTTGGTGTCACTAGAAAAAAATATTGAGAAGCCCTAAAAGTGGCATTAAATAAAATAAAAAATTAATTTTAATTGGAATTGGAGGAAAAAATAAAGTGAATATTTGATTTGGTCAAAACGGGGGAAAGATCTAGATGGTCCAAAGGAAGTTTAAATACAGGATCAACCCTTCTCCTTAGAATTATGTTTTGATATCTTATTGAGTTCTCTTGTAGCCAACGTTTTTGTTGGGTGTTTGGGGAAAACCCTGCCATATTGCAGGTTTAGGTTCAGTGGTGCAATATCCACCCTAGCTAGAAAAAAAGTGGGATTCATTTGGAGTCCTCATTTGTGTTCATTGTGGATCTTGATTCCATCCTAGAGAGAGAGAGATGCCTATCCGTTCACAAAGCGAGTTTGATGCCCTTTTTAGGAGGATTCCTTTCATGATATCCATTGACACTCATAGGGTTTCGTGCAGCCATAACAGGAGTCATCCCCATAGGTTGGGAACAAGTTTTCCCATCAGGCCCCACTAGAAGCTTCACAATCATCCCGCGAGGTCCTGTCCATAGAGGAATGCAGGAACAACAACAAACAACAAAAGTAGAGGTGATAAGGAGTAGTCTGAGACTGTGCATGTGCGGACAGATAGATAGAGAAGGATTTCTCACTAATTGATGAAATTTGGTATCATCAACATGTTTCTTGTTGCGTCTTTGTTATTAGTTTATTCCATATGGAATGTATACAATAGCTTTGTGTGCAGGAGGGATTGGAAGCTGTTGTTACAACAAATAGATTTCTTGTACTTTGTGGGTTGATTTTTCCATTGATAATAAAGAAACTATGGTTAAATTCTCTATTTTATGTCTAATGGATCTATGAGATATGCTTAATTTGGTAACATGTGCACTTCCAACAGTACTAATATAAAGTGTTTGAAAATTTAGACAAAGAATAATAATAAATTGGGTAGTAGACATATATTCCCCATCTACCCTAGTTGGGGACATTATAATGGTATCAGAGATGGTGATTCTATAAGCCTCTGACTACATTGATTCCTAGAGAAAAAGGGTGTGAAGGAAATACCTCTTAAGAGTCACTGGAAAAATAAATAGAAGCAAATCACACATAGTTCGAGCCAAAAGGAGGAATGGGGGACCATGGTGAAGAGAAAATATCGTTCTTATTGAAAACCATGGTCAATGAATAATGACAAATGGCCACTGAGCAACGAAATTTGGCCCGATTTATGAAACTGTTTCTTACTAACACTAAAGCAAATAAAAAACATGGACGCTCCAATGGGAACTAGTTAGAGGGAAACCATAGAGGAAATGAAGCTTCCGTAGAAGGAAATAATAATCATACCCCGACCGAGATCAGGAATGAAATTGCCTATGCCCCTATTACCAACACTCTTGGTAAGAAAACATACAAGAGAACCAGAGAAACCAAATAAGAGTTCAATATTAACACCTCGTACATGCAGTACAAGATGTCATATGCAGATATCCATGAGAATGTTTCCTATCAATACTTTTGGGACCTCAAAGATAAATAAATTCCGAAGGAGGGGAACAAAGAAGCACAGAGCTCACAGAAATTTGATCTCCTGCACAAGGTGGGAAGTTTGACCATTCCACCCTTCAATGGGTCTACAAAGAGAATGAGTAGGGCTTGGGTACATAAGTTGGACACTTACCTCCATCTTAAACCAATGATCGAGGAAGAAGCAATTAAGTATTCCACCCTTTATTTGGAATAAAAAGAACATGAATGGTGGTATCATGGGCTTATGACACTAGGGAATGCTAAAATCACTTCATATGTGGACTTCACTAGGAATTTGATGGACATATTTGAACAAAAGGACCCTAAGAAACACTTTAGGGAGTTGGGACTGTTGAGGCAGATGTGTACATCAAAAGCATACATTACAATGTTTTAGAGGATGGCCATTATGGTGACATATATCTTTCAACAGAGGTTGGTGATTCTATTCACAAAGGGTATATTTGAACCCTTGAGAGGATGGGTGACATCCTTTAGGCAAACCACATTGTAGGAGGCCATCATGAGATCCCAAGTCATGAAGGACATGGTCAACAAGAATGTACCAAAAAACTACTTCATCCCTCAAGGAGGTAATGAGAATAAGCTCCCCCATAATTCATAGACAGGGAAGGATAGGATGGATGGAGAGACTCGGAGAGAACTAATAGGGAAGAAACTTTTATTTAGTATCAAACATCCATGTGAACCAGGTTATATATGTATGGGAAAAGTTAAATTCCATTACATTGAGGTAGTTGCCTATGAGGAGGATGAAGGCATTGACAAAGGTATTTGATTAGATAGCGGTGAGCCATCACATACTATAGATAAGGAACAAATGCAAGATAGATCTAATGGGGTGACCATTTCCACCCTTTAAGGAGTCCCTAAATATTATACCTTCAGGATCAAAGGCGTTGTGTAGGGGCAGAGGGTTATAACACTAATGGGTGGTGGAGCCACCCACAACTTCACTGACACTGCATTTGTCACTAGGATAAATATCCCTACAAAGGATTTTGAGGGATTCAATGTGGGAGTGTTGGATGGGTACAACATGATATGTAATCCAAGGATTAGGAGACTGGAAGTAACGTTGGGAAAATATACATTGACTGATGACTTTTATGTCATGGATTTAAAAAATAATCATGCATTGCTAGGAGTTTAATGACTATACTCTTTGGGAGATATCCACATGAATCATAAGGACATGAGGATGGAACTACAGGACATGGGTTATCAACAAGTTTTCTTGAGTGTTATGTCAATAAGTGCACCTAAGATTGTGTATATCCAGTGCATGGAGGCCCTTTATAGACATAGGGATGTGGCTTGTGCAGTAGAGTGCCTGATCACCATGGATAATCCATTACAAGAATGTAAGCATTACCATGTGGATATCCATAAATTGCTTGGAAAGCATGAGACAATATTTGAACCGTTGTCGTCTAGGATACCAACTGATAGAGGATTTGAGCATGTAATTGACTTATAAGAGGGATTGAAGCACATGATCACCACTCCTTACAAACGTCCCAAAAGATTCAAGGAAGAAATAGAGAAGGCCATAAAGGAGTTCCTAGATATGGGGAACATAAGGCCTAGCTCTAGTCCTTTCGCCTCATCAGTTATACTGGTGAAGGAGAAAGATGGTACTATGAAGATATCCATAGACTATAGGGAACTAAAAAAGAAGACCATGAAACACCAATATTCGATACCCAGGATTGATGAGTTGATTAATGAGCTTCATGGGGAAGTATACTTATCAAAGGTTGACCTACGATCATGATACCACTAGATTTGGGTTAGGGAAGAGGATATCCATAAATTAAAATTCATGTATCACTAAGGGCACTACGATTTTCTAGTTATGTCGTTCAGGTTGACGAACACACCAACTATCTTTCAGTCATGCATGAACCATATCTTCAACAAACCGTTGAGGAAATTTTTCCATGTGTTCTTTGATGATGTTATCATATACAAAATGATGTGGGAGGAACACCTGGAGCATGTGGATGAGATTTTCACCATTATGGAGGAACAATCTCTTTTTACCAAGGAAAATTGTGAGTTCATATTGACAGAGATCCTCAATATGGGTTATGTGATTAGTGTTGAGGGAGTAAAGGTGCATCAGGAGAATATTGAAACCATCTTAGACTGGACTAACCCCATATCACTCATGGATATAGGATGATTCTTTGAGATATGTAGTTATTATAGGTTCTTTGTTAAAGGATTTTTATATTTGGTTGCACCATTAACATATCTCACCAAAAAGGGGGCGTTCCAATGGTTTTATGATGCATAGGTAGCGTTTGATAGAATGAAGGAGGTCATGAGAACTTTCTCAGTATTAGCACTCCTATATTTTACACAACCTTTTGTCCTAGAGTGTGACACATACAACGGAGGGACAAGATAAGTAATGATGCAAAACCGACATCTCATAACTTTTGAGAGAAGGAAGTTAAAGGAACCGAAGAAGCGATACCCAATATATGATAAGGAGATGTTGGCCATTATGCATGCCTTGGCCAAATTTAGGTAGTACCTAGTAGGAGGGCTCTTTGTGGTTCGGACTAACCACAAAAACTTGAGATACTTATTAGAGCAAAGAGACTTAAATGAGAAGCAACATAAATGGGTGATTATGGTACAATCATATGATTTATACATTGAGTATGTAAATAGAAATAGGAACATAGTTGTTGATGCCTTACCCAAGAGAGCTACAACCTTCTCTATGATAGAGCTACCAATAGACTGAAAGTTCATTCTCTTTGTGGAATACTCCAAGAATACCTTTGCTTGTGAGCTAATGAAGAGAACTATTCAGGATGACAGGTATAGGGTAGTGGATGACATCATCTACTACAAATATAGTATGTATCTTGTCCCTGAGTCGACACTCAAGGATAATATTTAGAGGGAAATAGATGATGCAGCTCTGGTGGGGAACTAGGGGTATCTGAATACTTACAAACATGTAGGGGATATATTCTCATGGAAGGGTCTCAAAGGGGATGTGCTTCAACATGTGAGGGAATGCATGAATTTCCCATAGAATAGGTCAGAGTTGATGCAGGAGCATATTTCCACCTCGACAAATGCATCAACAAATCAACACATAAACAAACATATGAATATAAGGAGAGGTAATGACCCTCTCATTTCCAAGATTCAAAATATTAAATTATGTAAATTTATGTGTAAGGTTGATAAAACACCAAAATCCATGCCTTTAGATAGGTGTGGATAGATTCATTGAAGTAATTGACTATAAGAAGTTCTAGATCCGTGTCAGGTCTGGATCTTTGTTCTTTGTAATGAATCAGAGGATAAGGTGTATTAACTTAGACAGTAATAACATTCAGGCGATGGAGAGGATAAACTCGAAGAGCCTCTTGTAAAAATAAATGAGAGACCTAAGTTAGGTGTTAGAGAGAAAATAAAGAATTAGGATAGCGATAGAGTAACGAGAGTTAGAAAAGAACTGAGACTCTGTGATAGTCCAGTCTTGCATATAGTTGTAAATAGACATTGATCTTAATACAAAGAAAATAAGTTTTTCCTACATGTGATGTATATTTATGTTATCTGTGATCTTTGAATGCTATCTGTGTATGTTCATAAATGCTATAGATGTATGTTATATTTCATCTGTAGGGATAGAAAAAATTTATTGTTTGTGAGCTCTTTTGATTTCGGTCTGGGTTCTTTGTGGCCAAATGAAAGGAGTTGCATGAGAGAGTACTGAAGACTCTGTGAGCCAGTGAAAATAGTGCATTTTTGAGTTCTGTGTTGAATTCAGGAAAGAATTTTCTAGGAGGGCACACCAAGGAAATCATAAACTCAAGAGAGGATCCTCAAGGTTGTTGAATACCTTAGAGGAAAATATGTGTAGAGAAAGAACAGAGAGACATAGTCACTGAGAACTCTCTAGAGATTTTATAGGTGGGCATAAAGTGAGTGCAAGGAGTGCACAAAAGAACTCTGCTTCGAGTTTAGAGAGAAGAGAAGTGTCAGAGGAGAAGACACTTACAAATTTTTGGAATACTCTGGAGGAAGACCTATGCAAGGAGTGCACTAAGCCAACACTTGGATGAAGTGTTGAAAGACAGCCAGTTGGAGGCCAGTCAAAGCGTAAGGAGTGTATATGAAGAAGTATTTTTAGACTTAAAGCTCAGAAGGGATATCGGGAAATTTTTGTATGAGTAGTGTGCATATTGAGCACAAGGAGTGTGTGTAGGAGAAAACTTGTGTTAAAGTTTGAAATATCAAGAAGTTGAGTCCATAAGTGTGCGAGAAGTAACACCAGAATTCTTCTAAGGAAGATGCAGAAGGGATGAGTTCCTTAGATAGAGAGAAAGGTCGAGAAGCTCAGAAGAGATAGTGCAAAGCTTCACACAGAGTGTAAGTGTGTGCAGGGCCAAGGTCAAATTTCATTGACATAAGCTCAAGAGAAGTAGTGTTTTTAAACTTCGATAGGGAACACTTAGAAATTTTTTTAAGTCTTGAAGGGTTGAAGTGCGTAAAGGTGGAGCATAGAAAGTCGAGGTAATCGAAGGAAGATCAAGGATTAAGATTCATCCAGGAAGAGACAAAACATTTCAGACCATCAGATATCAGAGAAGTAGTGCACTAGTTAGTTGCGAGGATCTTTCAGAATTTTGCAAACCAGAAGATTTGGAAGAAGAAGAGTGAAATTAGAGAAATCTCGAAACGTGAAGTCCTAAAATCATCCGGACTGTCCATCATGAAAGGACAAGTGGAAATCGATCAATATTTCACTGACTCACGGCTTAGGGAAGTCAAAGGGAACAATTGCGAAAACTCGCGAAAAGATCGTAGTCATTGATCGAGGAGAAGATCTGGATCGTTGATTCATTTCAGAGGTGGGAGTTGTGAGAATTCACGAAATGCGAAATCACGATTTGATCATAGTCATTGGCTGGAGAGTTAGTGTGGACCATTGATCATATCTGAATATTTCACAATTTTGGGTATCCGAGGATAGGGAGAATGAAGGTGAATCGTATCGGGAGTTCCAATATGAGAAATACTGACGCGCTCGGAAGGATTGGCCCTAGGTCATAGTGAAGGATCATATGGATGGAGGGTAAGAAATGAGCTAGCATGCGCTAGGTCCTTGTCAAAATTTTGGGACTCAAGAGTTCGAAGGACATAGATTCGGTTGACTCATATAGCCGAAACGCAAAATTGCGACATGCCTTTTCAGGTAGGTGTGTGGTCACAAGGCGTGGTCACATGGAAGAAACTTGCGTTTAGAACTTATGCATGTGAGTGGAATTTTGTAAATACTTGTGGATTGTTTCTTAGAGGTTCCAACAGGGAATTGAAGACTGTTTCGATTTAGTCTTGAGAAGATCATAGACTGGGAGGTTGCACAGCCCTTAGAGAGGGGGGTATGCACCAGTAGTTCACACATCCTGTAGGATTGCTTCATCCATTATCGATTCCAGAGCATAAGTGGGAAAGGAATTCCATGTAATTTATCACAGGATTACCCAAGCTGTAGGGTAGGGAATGTATCTAAATGATACTGGACAAGTTGACTAAGTATGTGCACTTATTATTTCTATTGAATACAACACATCCCAGGTAGAAGATATATTCTTCAGAGAAGTGTTTAGACTCCATGGCCTCCTAAGGAACATAGTCAGTGACTAGGATAACAGGTTTCTTAGTGCATTTTGGTACGATATGTTCAGGTTATCCAAGACATAATTGACCCCGAGTACTATTTTTAAAGACCCCCACCATTACGACAACACATGATGCATAACAAGTACAAAATTTTGAGCGAAAATCAAGAAAGTCAATAATAAAAACAAGCATCACAACTTAACAATGAACACAACACACACACACACACATCACACAACATACAACAGAATGACCTAGCATTTTTTCACATCATGTAGCTAGGAAAATACGAATAAAGAGGACTAAGCTTACTGACAACATCAAGATCAACCAATGCAACCAACATCAATGACATAAGTGACTAGAACCTTAACGGTGAGAAAGAAACCAATCACATTAAAATGTTACAGAACCAAGTACCAAAACATCAATTACAATGAACAACAACACCCTCAATGGGAAGCGCATGACTCAAGCCAGGTATCATATGTGCTTATTGTTCAATGCACACATTGATCCTAATTCAAGGAATCATGTCGCCACATTGTGACAAGTGTGCTAGGTACCCCAACGCAACATAAAAAGACTCTAACCCTCAATCAAACACAAAATCCAACATTGCTTGAAACCAACTAGCTCTGTCAGACATCAAAACTAAAAATATAATGAAAGTACTCTATTCAATCAATCCAAGCAAGGCACAATAAAATCTGCACATGACAAGGTTAAATTGCATCTATCTAGAAGTGTCTTAATAGCATTTTACCATCCTAGGACTATTGAAGCTCAAGCATCCAACTTTAACTACTACAAAAATTCATGTTAGTACTACCCTACCCTCCATTAAAATAAGACAACCCTTTAAACATCAATAAGAATAAAGTAACTTATAATTATTAATTACAACTTATCTGATAAGGGTTTCCATTGACAACATTAATGAATTTGACATTCCCTTATTCATTTCCCTGTTTTAAACACAATTAAAACTATTATAGGTGATCAATGCAATGATCATCATTAAATCATTAATCTAATGCAAAAGCAATTTTTAAACTAATCGAAGGGATAATTTCCTTATTCATAATTAATTCACAATAAAACAATTATATCACAATTAAAACTAAAACTATTAAGCAGATGAAAAACTATTCAACAATTAACGTTGTTACGCATCATTAAACTGTTACACAACTATCTAATCACAATTTAAAATGGAACCATTAAAGCTGATGTTGAGACTATTAAACTATCATAATTGTTCCTCATAATATTATTGTTATATATTGTTATAATCACCTATTAAATGAAACGATTAAAACTGATGCAAATTGTTAATAGGGTGCAAACTATTAAAACTGTTAATAAGAAGCAACTATTAAATTGTTAATAAGATGTAAATTAATAAAGTTGTTAATACAATGCTACTATTAAACTGCTAATACAATGCAAATTATAAAATTGTTATATACGCATTGTTTAAATCGTTCAATACCTTTGTTGTCTTTAATACCTCCTGCGGTCAATCACTCCACTAATCACCAAGGTTTCGTTACTATATAACGGTTATATACTAAATTATTTAATTTATTCTTTGCCAACTTTGTAATAACACAACATTGTCATAAAGACGACACTGTAATCACCACCGAAAATATAGAATGAGGGAGGAAAGCATCAGAGATTCACTCAGCCCCAAGTCCATTGAGCGAATACTGACCAGGCGTAGAGGGAGGGGCGAAACGTTCACTTATATAACAACGAGCATCACCCAAAACGAATGTCACTTACCCAAGAGAAGGGGTCACGACATTGTCATACATAGAACTCATCTCACCGACAGACACACATGCACACCTATTCCCGTCAGATTAGATTAAAATCATCAAGGCATCGAAAATCGTCAGGTTTGTATCTCAGGAAGGAAGGTCATATCCTCCATCCATCATATCATAGATAGTAAGTGTGGATATGTAAAGTGATAAAAAATAAAGATAAGAATTAAAAATTTAAGGGATTAGGAGTGATTCTAATGGGTCACTACCAACCGATAGATACCATCAGCTGAGGTCGATTAAACCATGAATGGAATGAAGAAGGAAAGGTTACTCCCCATGATATCTTAGGTATACCAGGGATAAAGATATAGACCATCGTGGAAGTGGAACATCGAGAAGAAAAATGAACGACAAGGGCGTGCCCCCAAAAGTCAACCAAAAAATATCTTCAACAAAACGATTGAATTAATGCTAGCGTTACTTTGTGGTTTCTCTCTCTCTATCAGGAAACGATCCAAATAAAAGGAAAATACTGGATGATGGTAGTTTTCGGTGGGTTTGGCATAAAATAAATATTACAGTTTATTCGAAATCGTCAAGTTCCTCTTGCACGAAATTTAAGTAGACAAGATCACCCCTTCCATCAATGGCAGTCTCACAACAAAAATGAGACATGAAACAACATAAGTTGTTTAGACAGTCCAGGCAGTGCGAACATGGGAATAAATTCTCAAGAAATAAAATTCATGGCGAATCACACAACAAAGGTTTTCTTTTGGTGGCATAGAAGATGGATAGAGCTATATCGGATAGTCAACAACATCAGAGACTCGGTAGCTTGATCTGAAGACCCATAAAGAAGGATAGTTCTCCAAGTAATGAAATTTCAAATTCATTATGCATGTCCTTTGAAATTTTTTGGCTTAACCTGTCATCAATACTTCCAAAAATAATATCATCAACATAAACTTCAATTAATAAAATAGTATCTTGAGTTAACTTGATGTAGAGGTTGATGTTTAGACTTCCTTTTCGGAACCCTGTCTGTTGTAGATATTTATCCAGTCTAGAGTACCATGCTCTAGGAGCCTGTTTTAG
>ML780497.1:763139-774382 GCA_009831015.1 Picea engelmannii | reverse complement strand
AATCTAATCTGAAAGATGGTTCTTCTGTACTCGTCTGCTAGGTTTATTTGGAGGCACTTCCTGACCTTGCTCTTCTTCTTCTGTCTAATCCTCTTCATCTTCCCCTTCTAATTATTTCTCATCTTTTGCTTCTTCTTCGTAGAGTTGTTCCATTGATTCATTTTCTTCTTCCTTTAATTCTTGTCTACCTATTTCATCAATTCCTAAGCTGATGTTTTCCACAAATTTGTTCAATCTTAGGTTGTAATAATTGTATTCTTTCCTTGTACTTGAGTAACCAAAAATTACTTCTTTGTCCACACGAGAGTAAAACTTTCCCATTCTTCCATCTTCTCTTTTGATGTAGCATTTGCTTCCAAAAACTCTGAAGTGCTTCACATTTTCTAGTGTTCCTTTCTATAGCTCGTAGGGACTTTTGTCAGCATTATTTCTAAGAATTACTTTGTTTTTAATGTGAACTGTTGTATGAAATACATGTTTCCAAAAGATATCTGTCAATTTTGAATCCATTAGCATTGTTCGAGCCATTTCCTGTACTGTCCTGTTCTTTCTTTCAACAACTCCATTCTGTTGAGGTGCCCTAGCAACAAAGAATTGATTTTTTATTCCATGCCTACTGCAATAGTACATAAATTCCTTTGAAGTGAACTCTCCTCCATTATTAGATCTCAGGCATTTGATTTTTGAATCCATTTCATTTTCATCCATTTCCTTGTAGACCTTGAAGTTTTCAAAAGCTTTGGAGTTATTGTTGATAAAGGAAACTGTAGTCATTCTTGTATAATCATAAAATAATAACATAAATTATTTCTCACCTTTTAAACCCTTTGTTGTAGTTGGTCCAACTAGATCAGTTTGCACAATTTCTAGTGTTCTTGTCGTTGAATATTGTTTTGATTTAAACCTAGTCTTTGTTTGCTTTCCTTATTGACAATGCTTGCATAAAGTGTTGGTTGGTTTCGTGATCTGGGGAATTTCTCTAACTTCTTCCCTTTTACTGACTTTGACAAGGTTATCAAAATGTATGTGACCCATTCTTTTGTGCCATAGTAAAATTTCATCTTCCTTTCTTAGGAAACACTTTTCATTTCCAATTTCACTTAATACATATATGTTGCTTGAAGTTCTCGCAACTGTTGCAATCAATTTTCCTGAACCTTCTTTTCTTATCTCGCACTTTTGTGAATTGAAAGTAACTTTATGACCTTGGTCACACATTTGACTCACACTTAGAAGATTATGTTTCATATATTCTACTAGTAGAACATTTTCAGCCTTGGTATTCTTGTTCCCAATTCTGATTGTGCCTTTTCCAATGATTTTAGCTGAATCATCATTTCCGAAGGAGACTGATCCATCTCTTTCCTTTATTAATGTAAGAAACATGTCTCTATCACTTGTCATGTGTTTTGAACAACCACTACTAACATACCAACCACGTTTCTTCTTCTTAGATTGTAAAGAGAGTGTGCATTCTTCATTGCTATATTGATTATGATTTCTTATCCATGTCCTTTTCCGAGGTTCTTATCTGTGACTGTTGTTGTTCTGTTGTGGTTCTCTAGGAGGGACTATCATTCTACAATATTTGGCCATGTGTTCAAAGTTTTTACAGTTGTAGCATTCCACTTCAGTGCTCAAATATGCAAACCTATTGTAACTTCTTCTCTGTGTTTCAGTAGGCCTTCTTAGATAACCCTTTTGTGTATGAATTTCAAAGTTGTTTATGTTCATGTTGTTAGCTATGCAATTCGCAACTTTACGTCCAAAATTATTACATGCATAACATAAACAAAAAAAGAGAGTTTGATACCTAGGAGTTGAAGATATTCCGAAAGGAGGTATTCTTATGAATCCTTCTTCTTCCTGAGGCCTATTTTTTTTTGTCAGACATTGATTTTGAAATCTGAATCTTCTCGGTGGAGGAGTGTCCCTGTAATTTTCTTTGTATACCTTCCTATCCCCTTTGATTGTTTTTTCATATCTTTTTTGATATGTTTCTTGTTTTGTTGTTTTGGAGCTTGATCCCTTTTCTGTATGATTGTATCCAAGTCCATACTTGTCATGATGAGGTTTTTGACTACCGATAATGTCATTCAAAATTTTTGAGTTGTTCTACATATTTTTCTTTTGAAGATCCTTTCTTAATGTGACAATTTCTTCTTCCAAATTTCCAATGATCCTATATCTTCTTTCTAGTTTTTCTTTGAGTGCTTCTTCAATTCTTTTATCTTATTCAATTTGAACCTTCAAAATTGTGATCATTTGTTCTAGTTCCTGAGTGTCTTGTTTTCTATCTAGTTCTTATTGTAGTTTCTTGTTCTTCTTCTTTTCTCTTCTCATAACTTCTATGGAACACAATAATTATTCTCGGTAGTCAACTATTTCCTCTTCATATTCTTCTTCAGAGTCTTATTTATCACAGTCTTCTATTTCCATGGATATAAATATTTATGTCTCACTGTCATTGACTTCATCTTCATCTGATGATGAGATGTATTCTTTGGTGCATAAGCTTTTCTTGAAAACTTTATTTGTGGTTCTTTTGAATTTATATATTTGTTTTTTATTTGAGTAACCTTCATAATTTCTCTTTTTCTTATGAGTACATTTGCTAGCAAAATGACCAATGCCATCACAATTAAAACAAATCAAATGAAGCTTACCTCTATACCTGCTGTTGGTTTCCTTGTTTAATATTATGACAAAGTTGGCCACTTCTTCATCATCTTTCGAGACATCACTGTTGTTGGTATGTTATTTTTCTTTTTCATTTCCCTTTTTCTTTGAACTTTTGGATTATTTGAAGGTTTCTTCTTTTATATCTAGATTTTCTTGTTCCGTTCTCATTTCATATGCTGTGAAGATTCCATGTAGTTCGTCCATGATTATTGAGTTTATATTTTCTCTTTATTCTAGTGTTGATATCTTAGGTTCAAATCTCATAGGAAGAGATTTTAGTATCTTTTGAACAATTAAAAATTCTTTGATTTCTTCTCCCAATCCAAAGATTGCTTTTACTATTTAATAAACTCATAAAAAGTAAGATGCAATGTTCTCATCTTCCCTCATCTTTAGTTGTTCGAACTCGCCTCTGTAAGTTTGAAACTTTGTTGCTTTCAATTTTGAATCTCCTTCATAAATATTTCGAAGTTTGTCCCATATCTCTTTAGCATATTTACAATGTGAAAATTTGGTGAATATTGATTCTCCAAGACCATTCAAAAGTGAATTTGTGGCTTTGGAAATATTCAAACTCAATTTCATAGCTTTGTCATTTGTCAGCGGAACTACTCGTGTTGTGTATCCATCTACAATTGATTTCCAAGTTTCAAAACATGTGCCTGTATATATGTCTTCATCCTTAAGCTCCAAAAGGCACACTCCTGGCCATCAAACTATGGTATTCCAATTTTATACATGTTGTTGCTTTCCATGATCTACCTTTTAGTGGTTAAACTGATTTATGAAGGAACCTGCTCTGATACCAATTGTTGGATTACTGAGAGAGGGTGAATCAATAATAGATAAATCTAATAATTTTTAACCATGTAATCCAAGTGTTATATCAATGTAGCATTATCATCCAATATTTGCAGAGTAAATAAAAAATGAAAAAATGAAAAATCATACACATACACAGTACACCAATGTTTTTACGTGGAAACCCAAAGAGGAAGAAAACCACAGAATGTTTTTTATTATATGTATTGAAGAATTACATTCATTAAAAGAACCAACTTACTTTGTTTTCCAACTGAAACTGAAAGGAGCTTCCAACCCCCTAATTTCTCAGGTTACAACCTGAGAGAATCTCCAACTCCCCAATTCTCTGGCTACAACCAGAAGGAGGATACAACCCTCAATGTTCTCTAGATACAACCAGAACGAGGATACAATCCTCTATGTTCTCCGGCTACAACCGGAAGGTGGCTACAACCACTTGTCCTTGCCTCGTCCAACCACTGTGATGTATAAGTAGAATGATGTAACCATTGTCACACTATCACTGTGAGATATACTATTGTAAACCTATATCAATCAACCTGCACCAAAAATATTGTACCAATAACCTAAACCATGCATCAACCATGCATCAACTTGTACCTCAACCTGTAATCAACTTGTACCATAAACATGTGCATCAACCATCCACCAACCTATACCTCAACCTCAACCAAAACACCTCATCAATTTCATCATCCGAATCTGATTTGTAACTCTTTAATAGAATTGGTGTATATGATCACACACCTGCAAACCTTCCTTAACTTTAACAACAAGATACTAGCATTTTCATCAAACTTTACATTAGTCTCACATGAATAGTTTTGGATTAGTCAAAAAACCTAACTTGAAATAATCATAACTATGTACCTATAATAAATAAATATCTAAAAATAGTACACAATGTTCTTCAATGTGTTTTATGCAATTTCTCCAGGTGTCACTACTTGGAACCTCTCAGAAAATGAGTTATAGAAAAAATGACATACCTTGTTGAATTATGGCTTATTCTAGAGAGCGAAATTGTATATCATGCCCCATACAGAATATTTGTTGCATGGCTCTGAAGATTTTACACAGAATACCATAGAATTTACTCTAACCAACACATTTATTCTTACTAAATTTGGATATGTTATGAAAAAGTTATGATGTTTCTACCCGAAACACATATTTTAGACTAGTTTGAGGACTAGCCAAAAACCCTATTTTCCGCGGAGTGTAACTCCAAAAATACAATGAACCACAAGCTGTAATTCGTACCACAACTACTTGGATATGTTTCCTCATTGGACTCCAAATTTCACGGTTTGAATCATTCCAGGAAAAAACTTATTGTGAAAATGGTGAGATGACTTGTAAATAACATACCTTAGAAAACATCATCAAAAGAATTTATCCTCCCTTGAATTTCAACCTTCTTTACTTCGCCTTCTCTCTAAAATTCATCTTAGATATCCTCTGGTTACCTCAGTCACATGTAGATATTTGATATGCTCAAGTGTATTTAAAATGAGAGAGCCTTGCCTCTTATTTATACTCTCCAAGTAGTTTTTTTAGAAGCATCTTCTAGGCCACTTTGTACACATAGCCACTTTGTCCACATAGTAACCTATGCCCAACTTTGCCCAATTTTTCACTTGTCCATGTATCCAATAGCCACTTGACCACTTAACTCATTTTCCTCATTTTAGGGTTAACCTTCTTATAACTACTTTCCATAATTGTAAATTTTTCCATTTAGTTTATTATTTAAATAATCCTCCTTTACTTTGACACTTCACTTTATTATTTAAATAATACTCTTTGATTTTGTCACTTCACTTTCCTATTTAAATAATCCTCTTTGACTCTATCACTTTACTTTATTATTTAAATAATCCTCTTTGACTTTGGCACTTCACTTTATTATTTACAAAATTTCTTCTTTGCAAGAACTTTGACTTGTTTGACCTTTTGGGGCTTCAAGCCAATCATATGAGGGTCCTTCAACTTCGTAAGGCCATAAATCTCAAACCGCGAGGAGTTATGTGACGTTCCACATACCACTAGAAATGACATGACATGTACTATCCATCTAGAATAGTCTTACCTACAAATATATCAAAACTCATACCATTATACATCAAACAAACTTGGGTCCATTACCCAGACCATTTTGTTACCAAAATTTGCTACCAGACTTTCTTCAAGGGTTGACATCAATGAAAACCAACCTAATTAATCAACAAGATATGTCCTACCCATTTCCTCTATGTGTAACCTTCTTTCTTGACAATTCCCTGTCTTCACATTTATGAGGTATAGATGCCCTATCCATTCCCTCTATGCTTAAATTTGTTTTTTGTCAGTTCCCCCCTCCACTTTCACTCTTCATCTGCATTGGCTCATACGCCCAAACTTTGAGTGTAGATTTGGCAGCCTCTAAAAATCACGATCCTCCCTTTCTAAATCCATCACCTACTTCACTTCCTACTCTCTAGTACATGGAAAAACCCACTTGAAGTCCTATTCCATTCTTACAAAGTGACACCATAATAGTTTCATATTGTTGTTCTCCTCACTCAAGCCTATTGTACTCTTCATGAACATCGATTTTGATGATAAAATCCAAGTAAGAAAGTGAGAATATGTCTCCTATATTACACGGTATATTCATTGCACATGGTATTTTATATCAATGTATATCTATAATAAAAAGCCTTTATCGAAGTCCAAAGCTACTTGGAAATCATTTTTAAAGTACAATCTAAGTTGTTAAATAGTGACAACCACAGTTTAAAGAATATGGATATCACTATCCTTGGTACCATCATTCAAAGCATCATTGTCTTACACATCTATTGGCAATGATCGATTCCCGAGAAGCTCTAGATGATTCACTAAAAATATCTAATTTTCTTTCTAACATGCCCAAATATAGTAATGTTAAGGTACTTACACAACATCTATTCAACTACACTATGAACATTAATTGTTGTCACTTTCACTCCAAATTAGCATTTTGATGCATTGATCTTGTAAATTTCTCTCACTAATAACATTATTTTGATGCATTAATAGTGTAGAAAACTTCATCCTATGCAATCATTATTGATTTATCAAAAAGGTTTTAAAGCATATAGCTCATTCAAGAGATAATGTTGTCATGGGTTATGATCCAATCATCATCATGAATCTCTATGTTTTTTTTCTATCATATCATGGGTTATGATCTATTCACCATCATGAATCTCTATGCTTTTTTTCTATCATATCAAAGTGGGTATATTCCCATCATGACATTACTTGATTAATGAATTATCCATCTTGCCTTTCATAGGCTAGGGTTAGGTGATGATATTGCTGAATATATGATGTCATTAGTTGCGAGATGTGAAGATATTATGGTAGACAAGAGATTTTCTTTTTTACTTCTACGTTCTGATCTCTAGAGAAAGGGGCGAGGCCTTATATGCACAATTTTGTGCCTATCATATTCCATGTTGGGAAAGGTCATCTTTTAAAACCAAGAAAGCATTTAAAGTATATGGTGCTATTCCAAAATGCCACAAGGTGTAGCGAAGCTAAGTGAAAACTTACAGGTTTTACTAGATTTATCAAGAAAAGAAAGATGTATTTGATTAGTTTTTTAAATAAATTTTTCAAAATAAATAATATTATCATTTGATCAACAGAACAAAAAATGTCTTATTTTTTTCCATAAATTTTTTCAAAATAAATCACTCTCATGTGCTTAATATTTATCTTCTTCCAATTTAATATTATTAATTTCTCTTTATTCCTCATATAAACATTATACCACCGATCATCTAGACTCTGCCACGATCTCTCTTTCATTTCATGGCAGCAAACCCAAGGTCAAGGAATTCATCTAGATTCTGCCACAATTTCTCTTTCATTTCATGGCAGCGAACCCAAGGTCAATGAATTGCAATGCATCAATAATGTGAATAAAAGACTACATCGTAGATAACTTGCATACTTTTTTTTCTATTGAATTGAATATGGCATTACTAAAACAGGATAAATTAATATTTTTTTGGTCCCATCACAATGCAAGTAATAGAATTCAATTTCAAACAAAAACTAAATTAAGTTTTTTTCTCATCAAATAAATTGTTTTTATTTTACATTGTGTTATTAGTGATCATAAATGTTATTGTGCCTTTTAAATAGAATCTTGTGACTATTCCAGATTTTGATATCTAGTGAATCAGTTGTGATAGCACTCGTCTCATTAATAAAATTTGCACTGGTAACAAATATAAGTTGAGTTACTTTAATCTTGTCCACTCTTCTGAGTAAATTTGTCATGTTCGACCTCCTCTTTGTGATGAAGACTACGTAACGATATTATTTTCCATTAAATCTTATTGCGTAAGATTAACATTTTCTAAATGATCATAAAGTTTGTCTTAAACTTTAATGGTAGTCAAGATTGTTTTGTTGGGCATCGACTTTTAGAAATAATAATAAAAAAATGTTAGAGATAATGCTTACAGCTGTTGAGTTTCTAGGTTAACTATGACTGTTGTAACTGTGAGTTTCTAGGTTTACTATTTTTAGCTAATCAGATCCACTTTCTTAGGATCTAGATTGCTAGGAGTCAGTGATCTGCATGCTATATATGTAACCTCCATTTGTCTATTAAGTAATACAGAAACTATTCTATTATTGTGTGTTAATCTTGTGCAATGGTTGCTCTCTCGATTTCCAAGTTGGTATTAGAGCAAGGACCACCCTGAATCTCTCACGAGAGGGGATGGAAGATGAGAGAAGAGTGATAAGTTGATGTCGTTGTAGGAGTAGATTAGGTTAGAGGGTTTGAATTTCTAAATTTTCTGTGTGTTTTGTGAGATTGCTACAGGAGACTGCCAGAAAAGCGTCCAAGTGTTGCAAAAGGAGTCATTAATCGACCGTCCAGTTAAAACACTGCCATATCAATCTGTTCTGAAGCTGTCATTTTCAGAAAAATCTGTCACTAGTGTATATTTCTTTGTTGAACGTGAAAGAGTTCTAACAACCACCAACAGTGAATTTCCTGAGGATTTTTGCAACAAAATCTTTATTAGAAGAAGGGTGATTTTTTCCTCTTATCACGAGTTCAGATCGGATCTAGAGTGACTCCATCTCGTTGTCTATTAAATATTGTTCATTCAAGAGAGGATTGGAGGAGATACGCTACATCAACAAATTACATAAATCAGTTAGAAGGAGAGCCATCATATCATCTTTGACTGTCCTATGCCGCCTGTTGGGAGGAAACTGCTGGAGTTTGAATCGCTACCACTACCCAAGAGGGGAACCATTGTTGATGGCACTACCTATGTTGGAGGGTTTGAGATCACAATCTATTTTCTTTGATTCACTTTCTCAAAAACGTAATTGAGCCAGAATGAGGCGCATGAGAACTAAGATGGGCAAGTCTTTGTAATTTCAAGGGGAAAACTACTTTAGTTTCACTATCATTAGTTTTTTAATTAGCCTGAATATGTTTGATTTCTTTGTTTGTAAATTAACCATAAAGAACCAAATATAGAACAGAGTAATGTAATTCAATCTTGTAGTTCTTGAGTGCTTTGGTGCTATAAGAATAAACACATAACTAGTTTGAAGTCTGTTAAAAGATGGAGATTTTTGTTGTATTTCGGTGCTTCAAGATCATTAGTTAAGGTTTATCATTGTATTGATGAGTGTGTGTAAAAAGGTCATTTTGTAAGATCGATTACTGATTGTTTCAGTATCGAGACTATTCTTCGGGGTAGTTTAGAATCGTTGATCCTATAGATACTTCAAAGATGGTCGCAAGCGGTTGTATTTGTGCTGTATGAAGTGGTAGATCGAAGATGATGGAGAGAAAGAGTGTGTTTATGAAGTTCAGAGATGGGTGTAATTGCGTATGAGGACCAGTGAGACAGACATGACAAAATTTGTGTTGTAACCTTTTGTTATGTTTTGTAATTTGTGATTGTGATATTTGTAATGTAAGCATTAAGGGAGGGTGTTAGAGATAATGCTTACAGTTGTTGAGTTTCTAGGTTAACTATGACTGTTGTAACTGTGAGTTTCTAGGTTTACTATTTTTAGCTAATCAGATCCACTTTCTTAGGATCTAGATTGCTAGGAGTCAGTGATCTGCATGCTATATATGTAACCTCCATTTGTCTATTAAGTAATACAGAAACTATTCTATTATTGTGTGTTAATCTTGTGCAATGGTTGCTCTCTCGATTTCCAAGTAAAAATAGATACCTATATTGTCCATAAACCATATATAGATACAACAATAGGTTATATTACATAGTAGTTATGTAAAGTGGAAAAAAAATAGTTTAGTAGAAGCATTTTGTTTAATTTAAGTGGCTGAGTTCGTATAATCATAATGCTCTAGGGTTTTTCACCATGTTGAATCAAGCAATTTAAACAACAAATAATAATAATAATAATAATAATAAATAGATAATAAAAAAAAAATAGATACCTATATTGTCCATAGATAAATCATACACTATACAACAAGAAGTTGTATTACATCGTAGTTATTAAAGTGGAAAAAAAATAGCAAAGTACAAACTTTCTGTTTGATTTAAGTGGTTAAGTTTGTATAATGAGAGTGCTCTAGGTTTTTCACCATGTTGAATATAGCATTTTTAACAACAAATAATAATAATAATAATAATAATAATAATAGATTATAAAAAAAAAAAATACATATATTGTCCATAGATATACCATAGACTATACAACAACAGGTTGTATTAGATCATAGTTATATAAAGTGGGAAAAAACTAGCAGAGTAGAAGCTTTCTGTTTGATTTAAATGGCTATGTTTGTATAATCACAGTGCTCTAGGATTTTTCACCATGTCTAATTCAGCAATTTAAACAACAAAAAATAGCTATTTTGTCTAATAGCTATATCAAATCGGGAAAAAAAAAGATAGCATGGTCTAGAAGTTCTAGCTGTTTTTTCATTTGATTTTACCCTAAATTCATTGAGGAATGATTGAATCTACAGATTTGCTAAATTTATATAATCCAAAAATTTTTAAGGCCTTGAATCCAACCATTTAAATAACAAAAAAAATAACAATTTTATCCAAATTTACATCTCCCATTGCTACCAAAAAACCAATAAAACGTTTGGCCAAAGCAGGGAAAAAAATAAATACCAATGTCACATAGATAAACAATATGCGATACAATACATTAAAAAATACGAAAGCGATACAATGCGTTTCTGACTTCTAAAATAGCCTAGATAACAGCCACAAACCAGAAAAACACTTTGAAACCAGGAATACAGTATGTGTTATGGGACTTGACAATATCCAACTGCACTCAACGTACAGGGTAACCCTGCCTACAGGGTTAATATAGATCCGCTAATTTCTTGAACTTTTTTAGCTTCTTAGTTGATTTATGTACCTCGCGCTTCTTACTCCTTGATTGTGGATCCGCCTTACGCTTACGCTTTTGATTCTCTTCATTTTCATACCTGATATTGAAAAAAGAAGCACCAACAGTCGGTCCAAGGTCATTATATTCAGCAAAAGCTCTATTACTGAAGTTATCCCGTGAGTTGGGCATAAAGACGAAAAACCACTCGACCTTGTACAATGTCAAAACTATCTTGTGTGCACCCGGTCTTGGAGGTTCATAAGCAAGGAGCTCCTCCCATATAAAAAATTCTAATATCGTAGCACAAAGAAACAAAATATATTCATCCAGGT
>ML780497.1:723905-735753 GCA_009831015.1 Picea engelmannii | reverse complement strand
CTAATTAGGGGATTAATTGTGTTAACAAGGTATTAATTAAACAAAGATGATTTAATGATATTAATTAAGTGAGTTATTAATTAATTAAAGGATATAATTGTAATTAATTAATTAATAATTTAACTACAAACTACATTTAATAAGTTACGTAATGGATTTAATAGATTAATAGTATATGATATAAAATGGTTGCGTATACAACAAGGGATAACCTATGAATCCAGAGAAGATAAAAGCATTAACGAGAAAGGATAAGAGTAATAAATGGGTTAGGTAGGGAGTAAATGGGAGTTGGGGATGGATTTTGGGGAGCTCTGAGTATTGCAAAGAGAAGTGAAAATTTGGGAGTGAGATTGTATCAGTGCACCGGGGTTGCTGGGGGTTTTGGGCACGGGGGCTAGGATATCCGTTGATATCCTGGAGCTAGGGAGCTACCTAGTTGGCAGGGAGAAACGGTTTTGGGCAGTGTTTTACGGTGCAACAGCGGTCAAGAAGGCGTTTGGACAAACAAAGGGTATTTAGCATCAAGCTCAGGTATTCATTTAGAATTATGCATTGTTTTTGTATTAATTTGTTATTAAATTTATTATTCATTGTTAAAATTACATGCGTACGTGTTAAAATATTTTGGAATTATTGAAATTTCATAAACCAGTAGAAATAACTGTCTTGTTGTAGAATTACTAGATGTTAAATTAAATCCGGCTTCTGCAGTTAATATATAAATAAATTATTATCATTGTAGTAAAAAAAAGATAAGAGGGTCACTTTGATAAATTCTTGAAAATGGAGGAATTGTGATATTTAAAATATGACTAACTCATATTATGTCATTATTGTAATCATTTATTATATTTCTAGGTTATGTTTAAGGTCAAGCTAGTCAAATTTTATATGGATGAATGGAGGAAAACGCTTCGTTCTCATTACACATTAGCTGCATTGAAAATATGGAAAACAAAAAAATTGTTGACTCAGAGGAATTATTATAGCTACATGCACAAATTACTTGAATATGGTGTAAAAGTATGAAATGTAGGGAATCAAATCAACCTCATGAATATATAACTTTTATTTATGGAAAATTGCTATAACTTAGAAAAATACACATTCCTCTAAAATTGACATAGCACTTTTCCTCTAAAACACAGTGCCTATGTTCACATTAATGCATCAATTTAATATCTAAGTAATATAATTTCTTCAAACTAATTTGTATAGTTGTAGATAATAGTCAATAACTATGCACAACTAATTTTCCACCGTTTTTAATGTTATTCTTCTTAGTTAATAAAGTAAGTGAAGCCATAAAGTTATGATGTGAATAGTTGAGACTATCTTTGAGGGTCTTAAAATAAGCAAGGGAATGTGCAAGATAATTATGGTCTCTCATGGCATGTTACTGGAAGTGCAAACATGGAAAAAATATGTTAATTTGGAGGGATTATTCAAGGTACTTCTACAATAAATTTGAATATGGTGTAAAAAGGTAAAATGTAAGCAATTGAATTAGATAATACATAATTTTGATTTATAGAAGTTTTGAATAACTATATGAAATTTTAGTTTTTCTAATTGTTGTATGTTATTTTCCAAGCAAAATATAAGGTATATATCTCCATTAGTGTAGGTGTTGAGTAACTTAACGACGAAATTTCTGTAAGAAAATATATAATTGTAGATAACCCATTATACTAGTGGGGTGTATTTTTTCAAAATTTATAATATTCATTTTATATTTTCTTAAAAATCTGAAAGTGAATATATCCTTGAAATTACAACACCTTGCATTTTTGCATGATACAAGGGTCTTAACATTATCAAACAATTTATTTTTAGATTGTGGATATATATCCCTTCTACCATGGCATATATCTTATTTTAAAAATGGTTAAGCTCATAAAAAATTATAGAAGAAATAAGAGGGGCATGTATTTTAGGATTCTTATATATGTCAAGACAAAACTAGACTAAAAATAGTAAACTATATATATATATATATATATATATATATATATATATATATAATCTACATAGAGGACTCTCCATTCCCCTCGATGAAAACATTCTCTGTGCTCCAAATCATGATAATTTAAAAAATGTCGATGAACTGAAGAACCACATTTTTTCTTTATAATTCGAGGTAACACATTAATTTCGAGTGTGGCACACACGTGGCACATTCAAACATTCAATATTTGTAAATATTTTTTTGTACTTAGTGATTGTAATTGCCATATTTGATTGATGAGAGGTAGGATATATGAGCGCAAATGTTTCCTTAGCTTATGCATTATTTTCATTAAGAAACGAAGAGAATTTACACAACAAAGAGTATTTAAAAACTATATGTTGTGCTCACTAAAGCTTGTTTTTTTCTAAATTTCGAGTGTGGTGACTAGAATTGGTAATTGTTGAAGTCAATTTTTGTTTTCCTATCCATGTATGCATTACATTTTTGCAATTTTTGTGTTTCGCGTACAATTGTAAATAAAATGTGAACTCAGTTGTGATTTGTTTTCCCATAAAATGTTGCGACATAGACCTACCACTCGAAGAATATTCAAGCCCACTCTTTGTTGAAGAGATGAAGCCTTTTCCCAAGGAAGAACTGGTAATTCAACTCTCTTAGAAGAAGGTTTTCAATCAACCACTATTGTATAAAGGAAAAAAATCGAGCAAAAAATCCAAGGTATTGTTTCCTTTCTAGAATTATTTATTCAATAAGATTAGTCTCTCATATTTCCCATAATTCACTCCTCACAAAAGCCTAGAAATTGTAATTTTGGATGATCATGTGTTTCCAAATATCAAATGTTCCTTATTATACATGGTAACCTCTATGTATCCTATCTTACCTTGTGTAAGGGACATACAATGGCTAATTAGACACACAAATGATGCTAAATGTCTGATCATCGATCAACATGGGAAGTGTGTGTGATTCTTCATACCGGTAAATAAGTCTTATAAGCTTAGGAACTAGAGGTTAGGCTAAACAACAATTTTTTTGAGGCATTCTATGAAAAACATGAAACCAATAAAATTTTGGTACCCTAGTGTAAAGAAGACAAAATTTTTATAAAAAAAACTACATGATGGTATGGCATCGATAACTTAAGAGAACACTTTATGTAATTAATGGAATTATTCTGTCAATTGTATGGGGAAAAATACTACTCCAAGTTCTTAAAATCTTGGATTCATGTAGCATATAATGTAGCAATATTGGAAAGAATTTTCAATCGGGGAGCTATCATATCCAATGAACTAAACATTAGAATATAAGAAGCATATAAGTCTAAGCCCGAATATGGACCCTCCTTTTATATTTCTTCCTATTTGGTAGATGTGGTTTGTTCCAAAAATATTCTTTTAGTGATGGGCCTGAGTTGGCATGTGTCTGAATGCCCTGTTCATGTATATTCCAATGTTCCGTGGGATGATAAGTACAAGAAACATTATTCTATGATCTATGATGAGTTTATATTTAGATTATCCTTTATAATCTTCAAACAAGAGTTCCCACGAATTTCAAAGTCAACTAAAAAGATAATATATTTGATAAAAAAATTGTATTCAGATGAGAAGAGTACTTACCTCAAAATATTTGGAGCCATTGGAGCCCCACATTTCCTACCATCCTATGTGATAGACCATTTTTTTTAGGGGAAATCTCCTATCAAACTATTTTACATGGTTTCAATGCTTCATTGGTTAAAGATAAGAAAAGGGCTTTCATCCCATATGGATTCCAAGTGAGATAATATTTTGTAAAAGATACAACACAAGAAAAAAAAGAGGGATTAAGACACTTATAATACAGGTTCCTGACTAGCAATTACCGTAAGCATGACCCAAAATAGTTGGTGTCAAAACATGAAGGTAAAGTAACCACCTACTAGCCTAATTGATCCGGGTGGATATTGTTGGCCACCCACCTATTCCAACTGGATCCTCTTGTTCATTTTTAGTTCATCATGTTCTTTTGTACTTCTTTGTAGTTGTGGGTTCTACACTTCTCGAGTTGTATGAATCCCTACACATATACCAGGTGGATACTGGTGTCCTCTCACCTAATCCAACTGGATTATTTCGTATGTTTTCATGTCAACACATATTATTGTATTTCCAGGGAAATTTTGGAGCCTTAAACAATGTTTTCTTGGCTCAACACAGTAAAATTGTAGACATAGTCAGAGTTTGATGGCGCAATGTGTATTTCTCTAAAATACCTTTCCAACAGGTTATAACATACCTAAAAAGGAGTTCGTATGAAAATGTTACGACTCTGAGAAGTTGAAGTACCAACTTATCCATAGGGGCTCACATGAATTTTGGCATTTCACCTCCTAGGGTTAGATATTTGGATGTATAGGGTTTTCACATTCATGACTCATGAGTAATATCAAAAAGGCCTCTGGAGCCTCATTGTAATCATTCTTCTCAAATGGATGCATGTAGCAGCCACATATCTTCTCAAAGATAGCTACCACCATTCGAGCAAGTGTTTCAGTTCTGCAGTTTTACAGTTTCATCTTATTTCATTTATTAAATAGAAGATATCATTCACTAAATATTTGTGTGATTCTTCATATCTTTGTTATTAGTGTATTCATTCTGTTAACCAATTTGTTTTTCTCCTAAATATGGATTAGTGGTATCAGAGAAGGCTCCTCTTGATCGTTTTTCAGGGCATGTCCCCAACGAGGTCCGAGTATATCTAGTTCAGTCTCGCATTTGTCTACCTTGAGGACAATCACTCTCACATGCCAAAAAAACCCTCGATAGCGGAAAAAAATAAAAATGAAGGAGGAGAAGATTCTATTAACATGTTGCTTGAGAAATCTCTCGCCCGATAGAGGGACAAAATTATGGATAATTTTGACACATCCTTCAACACTTGCCAATAGAAACAAACACATCTTCATCAAGCGATCATTTTGTAGGAACATCTCTCTTCAAGGTATAATAATTTTGATATTCCCATATTTGAAGGTCTGATAGATGTCGATGCCCTATAAAAATGGTTAAATATATTATAAGGTTATTTCTCTGTTCAAAATTTCTCTGACATGGAAAATATCACCTTCACAATCCTCAAGGCTCTCCTCCATGTCAAACATTGGTGGAAAACATACTACGAGAAAAGTTCCACAAAGTAATCTGGAATATATGGGGCCAATCCCACTTGGGATTTTTTTGTGGACGTGGTCAAAGAACAATACTATCTTGTTGATAACTATGAATACTAGTACATGATATGGAGCACAGTGCGACAAGAGAATATCCAAAAAGTGTTGGAGTTCACAAATACTTTCCATACATTCTGCACCAAGCTGGGTATCAAAGACTCTGAGAGACATCTGGTTCTAAAATATCATGGGGCTATGCATAGATACATCCAAACCAAAATGGATTTCCAAAACATCTCATCATTGGGAGTTCCCTATCAATATGATGTCAAAATCAAGCAAAAAATTAGGCACTTGAACAAATGGGAATTTGGTTCTGCAAATCTGCAACAACCAAAGCAAACTAAAGACAGATCTAACCAACAACCTCTAGACAACTAGTCCAAGACACGAGACAAAAGGGGTAAATTAAAGACAAAGAATGGAATTGGGAAGTGGTGTGACTTCCACAAAATCCCCTAGCACAACATCAATGAATGTCGCTCAAAATAGTCATTGGTGTTCAAGGTTAAATACACAGAGCCTAACTATGATTCAAAATCTGATCTAAAAATTATTGAAAACAAACAGATCATCAATGCAGACCCCACTGCTACTGTTGCGACCAAAAAAATTAACCTAGAAGAACGAGTAGATACTAAAAATGGGGAGTGTCTCTTCCGTTCACAGGTGTGGGTGAAGGGGACCCCATTGCATTTCATTATTGATAATGATAGCCAGAAGAACCTCATCTTGGATAAGGTCTTCAAACAATTAGGGTTGTCGAAAACACCACATCCACAGCCATACAACATCGGGTGGCTTCACCAGAGATGATATATTTGTGTCAGCCAGCAGTGTCGCATGTCTTATGGTGTCCATCCCTTCAAGGATGTGGTAGTGTGTGATATTTCCCCTCTTGATGACTGTGATGTTGTTTTGGGAAAACCATATATGTGGAAACCTCATGTTGTCTATAAGGTGTTAGGGTCCTATAAATTATAGGAAGTTTGATTATTCAGTTTCTATCTCTTGTTTCTCTCATGAAAGATCTTGGCTTGCCTTGTTTCCTTTGATGACTTTTCCCCTCCATCCTTTTTTTCCAAATCCTTCATTCACTACTGCACCACTCACTCCCCTTTCCATTCATCTTATTGGCCACATCTCACCCACCACTCATCCTTGCATAAACAAAGTTAGATAACCTAGGATAATTAATAATAAAGATTATTTCGTTAAGTTAATACTATTAATAATTGGTAACTATATTAAGTATATTTAGGTTAGTGTAATAACAATGATGTTAATAATAAATTAAAATTAAAAACTAAAAACTAAAAATTATAAAAAAATTAAATAACATTAGTTTAATAAAAAACATTATAAAAAATAAAAAATAAAAATAATAAAAAATAAAACTAAACAAACAAAAATTAACACATAAAAAAAATAAAAGTTATAAATAATTATTATTAAAATAAAACAACAAATAACATTTTTTTTTTGTTTGCTAGTTTGTCTGTGAGCTGCGAGACTAGCCTGTGGCTTGAGAAACCGCGACTCAGGGGCATATAATCCATCAAAATCACCCGGGGATCGCGCCTGGCCTGAGCCACACCAACCCTTAACATGGCTTGATTTGTTTTCCCCACAGGTTTCGAACCGGTGACTTTAACATCATGAAGTTGCTTAACAACACACTCCGTCACTGATTGTCCTACACCTCGGCGACAACAAATAACAATTAAAACGTAAAACAAAACAAAACAAAAAATGCATATAAAAACAAAAATAAAAAACAAATAAAAACAAAACAAAATAATAAAACATGACAATAAAAACAAAAAACTATATCCTAAGTCTAAAAACCCCACTCGCGTACTTCATATTTCGGACCCCCCCCCCTTATGTTATTTAACCAAAGGAGGGGTCCGAAAAGTGGTTTCCACCATGCCACATGTCACTTTCCTGTAATTTTGAACCTCCCCCCTCCTCCCCTCCGAAAACCACTCTCCCCCCTCTGAAAACCACTTTCCTCCTCCCAAAACTGTCTTTGACCAGTCATCTTCTGAGGCAATTTCTAGGCTAACCAAAACACATTTTGAGAAACCGAAAGAGGTTTTTGCTAAGCATGGGCCAAATAAAAATAATTTCTCCCATATTTTTGATATTTGTTACAGATTGGGAGAATCAAGAGCATCTTTGAGCCCTATTTTTCGAGATTCAAAATTTTCTTGTTTGAGACATCTTTTTCAAACTCAGATCCTGAACATATGGAGATGAATTTCAGAAAATCAAGAGAGTTTTTTAATCCAAACAAGTTGATCTACAAAAGCCTCCCCCAGATTTTACACAACTATATCATATTGAGATATTCAAAGATATCACTAGACCATATTTTTCAGAATTTTAGGAGGCAAAAGTTCAAAAGGACAGATGGCAAAGAGATCAGATTCAAAGGAAACGATCATCCACAGATCCCATCAAAACAATGCTAGATCTATGAATGAATCTTAAAAAACCTTTGTGATTGTAATAGTTAGTTTAGATTTTCCTAAAATAAATAATGATCTGTTATGACATGATATCTTGTAAATAAGTCTATATATACTTCACCTTTTGAAGTATTCAGGGAATTGGTAGGAAGAATGGAGATAATATTGTAAAGAATTCAACATAGAACATTTGATTCAGATTTCCAGTAATACCATGTGACAATTGCAGGATTCTTGTGACAAAATTAATTGATGAAGTGTATCGTTCTCTGTAAATTTGTTTTTCCTCTTATCACCATTGTTTATTTTCTAAATTATTCCAAGAATATAAGAGACATAATTTGTTTAAATGTACACTCTCTCTCTGTCTTAGGAATAGTTTTTATGTTTTCCACTGAAGATTCAAAACAAAATTCTTGATTGCTTAGTTTTTAATTAGATTTATGAACATTTCATTTCCCTATGTATCATAATCCTTGAAGATCTAGTGAATTTTCCTACCCTACCCTGCAATATTAGCGTGTTAGACCTGTTTTATAAATCAATTATGAACTGTGACTCCATTTTCCCAATGGTCCTTCCATGTTGTTCCAACCAAAAAAATTAAAAAACCAAACCGTGTACTATCATAACTAGCCTAAATTCTCAATAAACAAAGCTAAATCTTATAGAGAGATCCCGCTCCGAGTCTACAAGGGATAGATCCTAGACTCCAAAGTGGTTTTGTGGTTACCTCTGTCAACTTCTTCGTCAACCTGAGAAATTACAGAGTGCTCATGTTTTGGCGACCATACCGGGGACATGAACATTTCATGTTCCTCATATAAGTGTATCAAGTTACAGATTTGTTTGTTGATGGTAGATAGTGGTCAAACACATCAAGGTTGAATCATTCACTTGCTGACTTCAAACAATTTCAATTTGATCTGAAGACTCCACCGGAGGATGAAACTGACCAACAAAAACATGAAAAAACTCTATGGAGAGATCAAGTATTCAAATTGGAATTTCATCTCAGGCATAATATGTTGTATTGTTAGTTATTTCTTCAAGAAATTATTCCAATGTATACTATATTTTAAAATAGATCACATACTTGCATCCAATTATTTTCCTTTGAAGATTGTAAATACAAATTATTTTTGTGTTTTTGATCCTGGTCGAAATGCTTTTGTTGCAACTTATATTGGTCATATTCCATTTGATGAGCCTCAAGAAACCAAGGTTATTTTTACAGTTGTTGTACAAACCCCCATATCCTTTAAAGTCCTAAAAAGATACAAGCCTCTAATCTTACCTCCAATACTCCATGGTTTCCCTAAAAATTATCACAAATACCTTCCCAGGTTTTATGGAGAATATGGTAGCATCACTACTGAAAAACATATTTAGGGTTTTGAACATTTTCTTGACCTTTTTGAGGTTGAAGAAGATGATGTCTATATAAATATTATTTCTCTATCTTTGCAAGGTAATGTTAAAGAGTGGTTCAAAAATTTTCTAGCTGCAAGCATTGGTCATTTCCATCAGTTTGTGAAAGTATTCCTTGATAAATGGGTGATCAAGAGGAATCCTTTTATGATTTTAGAAGAATACAATCATTTGAAAATACATCCACGAGAAACAATGCAACACTTTTCAGCCAGATTCAATCAAGTTTACTATTCTATTCCTGCTAATATAAATCCTCCTCCTAGTTTATCTCTCTTACACTACCCGGATTCCTTTGATCTAGAAATGGCATTTCAATTGGGATAAAGGAATACTACAACACTTGAATACATTCAAAACAATGAAATAGGTGTAGAAGCTAATTTGTTGACCAAAATGTCAAAGTTAAAGGAAGAAGAGAAGGAAAGCATAGAGAAGGAGCGTTTGACATCTTCTGAAGTAAATTAGACATTTTGGCAAGAACAATGAAACAAATGATGCAAAACATTATCATGATAGATGAACTTGTTGTTCAAAAACACCATGTTCCATTTTTTGCAGAAAAAGAAAGGGTCATTGTTCCAAATCATTTTGCTTCTTATCCTTGGTATCATAGATCAGAAAATGATTGTTTTATGTATTCGCTTCACACCATGGACAAAGATGAAACTCAAAATAATCTTGTGGAGGAGCATTCAACTGATCTAATGTGTAAGCTTGATGACATTGCTTATATGAATGATCTACCCAAGTATGATCAATATGATGATGACTACATCAAGGTCAACTCTTCAAAGCAATCAACAACATATTTTTGGGAGGAAGAAGCTTAGTTACAACAACTCAAATATTACAATCAACCTGTGCATATTAATTATGACAGAAATGTGGAAAATGTAGAAAATTTTCAGGTAAGTGAAATATCTTTGCCTTATGTTTTCTCTCTTTCCAATTTCTGAGAGAAAACTATAAACAAGAAGATAAGCAAGTTGTAAGCAGTATTATGGGGAAACCTTATGACGAATTAGTTGATGATGTCATTCGTGATATGGAAGTTGTTATTGCTCCAAAATTGCAGCCGCTAAGCTACCTTCAGTTTCAAATCTCATATGAAAGCTTAGAGCCTAAAAAATATTATGAGTTAATGAAAAAAAATTGTACCATTAAGATTTAATTCATTTCAGTTTTTGAAGAAAAATCTTGATCATGTCCTAAATGATAAGAACGCATAAAATTATGAAGTTTCATTGGAACCAATGCAACAGTCTTCTCAGTTTCTCCATGATCCAATAGTTGATGTTTTGGATAATATCTGTAATCAAATTCCTTCTCCATTAGCTTACTATGAGCCTACAAACATATATGATAAAAACTTGATCAGGAAACTAACTTCATCGTCTTGTTCAGCAGGAGCCTCATTACAAATCTCTTTCGGAATTTTCAGTCAAATCAGAAATTGTACGATGATATAGATAACATATATGCAATACCCAATCATTACCTCAAATTTGTTGAATACTTTAAACATAAAGAAATAGGTCATGTCTAACATGATCCTATAGCTATCTATATGGAGGAGTTTTTCACTTCAGAGTTCCAATTGATTTTCAGTGCCTCCCCTATATTTTATGGTTCCAAAGTTCTTTGTTGTGAAGATCAACCTAACAATCAGTTTCTAGTACCCCTACAAGCTCTAGTTCCGAGTTTTGTTAAAAACAATGAAAGAGATAAGGTATTGGATCAAATCTTTGATTGGCTATATTGGATATTTTATATCACTTGAAGTCAAGCATTCAGTGTTCGAATATGATTGTATATATATAAATAAGATTACTAGGTAAGAATCCTTGCAACAATCATATTTTTAGTGTGCAACATAATTTTAAGATTTCAATTGTTGGTTTCTGATTCCAACTCAGTGTGCATTTCAATTTTTTGTTTCCAGTTTGATTTGGTTTCAGTTGAAGGATCAAAATAGGTACAGGTTGCAGAATAAAGTTTTGGGATTAGACCAATGGAGAAGGCATTGGTCTTCATATTCATAGATATGAGATTCTTGACACCTCCTAGGGAGCCATCATCCCCCATTGGAGCCTATGTTAGGGTCCTATAAATTATAGGAAGTCTGATTATTCAGTTTCTATCTGTTGTTGCTCTCATGAAAGCTCCTGGCTTGCCTGGTTTCCTCGGATGACTTTGCCCCTCCATCCATTTTTTCCTAATCCTTCATTCACTACTGCTCCACTCACTCCCCTGTCCATTCATCTTGTTGGCCACATCTCACTCACCACTCATCCCTGCATAAACAAAGTTAGATAACCTAGGATAATTAATAATAAAGATTAATTCGTTAAGTTAATACTGTCAAAAATTGGTAATTAGATTAAGTATAATTAGGTTAGTTTAATAATAATAATGTTAATAATATATTAAAAATAACAATAATAATAAAATTATTAAAAAATTAAATAAACGTTAGTTTAATACAAAACATTATAAAAATTAAAAATAATCAAAATTAAAAAATTAAAAATTAACAAATAAAAATTAAAACATAAAACAAATAAAAATTATAAATAATTATTATTAGAATAAAACAACAAATTAAAATTAAAATGTAAAACAAAACAAAATAAAAAGTACATATAAAAACAAATAAAAAAAAGACTAAATAATAAAACATGAAAATAAAAACAAAAATTTATATCCTAAGTCTAAAAACCCCACTCCCGTACTTCATATTTCGGA